>WAAG01061481.1:0-14569 GCA_013390105.1 Tichodroma muraria
AGCTGTGGGATTGTTCCCAAAAAAAGTGAGGCTAGTAGACTAAACATTTTGTATTGTTGTAAGAACACAATCTTGATGTAATGATGGCATTTGACTGCATATCCTGAATATAAACATGACCTCAATCCATCAAGACCTTAAGCATGCATTTAGTCACCTTTCATTATCCCACTGCTCACCAGTTAAATATGTGATTAAGTAGTTCACTAACTATAGCCAAAGGTGGCAGCTGGAAGGTCACAAATAACTCAGATTCACAAATCAAACCAAGATTTTTGCAGCCAATTCATTTCTGCTTCTGGCTGCTTCACCAAGTAACTTCAGTTTTTTTACAATGTACAGGACTCATCATTTTGGATTTTACTCTCTAAATGAAAAAACTTTGCACAGAAAACAGCAAGAAAAGCCATACTATGAAAGTAAGAATGCCATTTTAAGTTAACAGCATTATTTCTCAAAATCTTTTTCAGGTTCAATACAACTTCCACTAGACTACAGCTGAAGGCTCAAAAATTGTTCAAAAGGCATCACTGATTTTTTTTCTGTTAGGTTAAGCAAGTTTAGCATATCAGAAGAGCCATATGCAGTCATATCGTAAAATATATGACTTGAAAGAGAACCATTTTTCATTCATAACTTTAGTCCTATTTTTCATTCATAACTTTAGTCCTACCAGTACTAAAAAATATTGATGAATTGGTTTCTCTAACAGTTGTTTGCATGCAATAAGGTTCTGAAAACATAGAAACAAGTCAATGACATTTTTTTGAGCTAGAAAAATTAGGGGATTTATATCACTTCTGCTTTAAGTTCATAGCAAACTATTTTAATAATGATGAAAAGATTAAGATAAGAAAAACAATACATTTTGGTTGATTAATATTATATTTTTCCACACGACATAAAATACAGAGACCTTAATATTTTTGTCTCTTATTTAAAGCAAAGACAGGTTTTGAAATCTCAAAATTTTTATTTTATTTAAATTTTATTGAAATACTTTTCACAAGTGCCAAATTCAATTTATCAGGATGCTTCATCACTCTCTTTTTATGTTTTGGGGAGATTTTGTTTGGTTTTGTGTTTTGGTTGGGGTTTTTTGTGGAAATTTTTGCAAGTTGTAGAAATTTTCTTCTTTTTCAAGGCATCTCATTACCTGAAGACTTTCTGATATTCCAAGAGATGACTTGCCAGGCAATTTCTTTGTAAACATTTTTCAAAGTTCCTTATGTAAGTTTTCACACCTCCTAAAACACGTTATAAATTACTAAAGAGTGTAAGAATTTGTATGCTCTGCTTGAGAAAAGATAATTAAACTAGCTCCAATAAAAATGAGAATTACCTGAACTTGATGAGAGTTTCTTTAATGCTTCAAAAAGCTGGGGTCATTTTTTGCTTTTTCCTTTTACGTAAGATTTAATTTGTATTTTCCTCTATAATTTCAGATCCAAGTGAAATATCAAATATAATGATAAAGTGTTACAGTGGTATCTCTGACCTCTGAGAAGAGAAGCTCCAGAAATTTCATTAACCTCTCTGTTCTTGTGAGATTTAAGTTTCACATCAAGAGGTGTAGATAGTTTGGATTGGATAACCATCTTGTTCTCAAGGTGATATTTGAACTGAAATTCCTACCATTTTAAAGATTACTTTTCACAATGGACAACATGAAAAATTATTTCTCATGCTAAAAAGAAAAAAAATTTCACAGTTAATTTGATGTCTAAGTGACTGAATATGCAAGCTCTTTGTTATTTACACATTTTCCTATGTTACTTTATCCTTTGAGGAAACAATATATTTTTATGGCACTGCAAAACCAGGTTCATGGGCAAACAAGTTGAAGTTCAAAAGTTAGAAGAGAAATGCTATGGGAAGGCTGACCAAAGCTGTACTGAAGATGTATGCAGGCCCCGTACCTTGTAACATCTCTAACCAACCAGAGGATTTCTTGGGAGGATGCTGGGGTAGGAGGCAGGAGTGATTTTTGTTGTTCTTGTGATTGTTTTTGTTGTTTTCCAGCAAGTCTGTTTCAGTCTTTGGGAGGAAAAAACCTAAGAAAATAAAAATAAACTACTGCAATGTCTTAACTCTTCTTGAAAAGCTGCATTTTGCAAAACCAAGCTACCTTTTAAATTGTCCTCTAGGTTATATTTTAACATGCATAACCCTTTTATTTTACAAGTGAAATCAGCAGTCTGTCCCTCAGAATATTTCCCATGTTCAAAACAATGCTTCACTTTCACTTATTCATATCTTTACAAAGGAAATTATCTAAACTGTAACGATATTATTTTTATAAACTCTATGTGATTCATAGGGGTTATAAAAATATTTTATAACCTCTCTTGGTTCATAATTCTGCAATAACTGCTACACATATGTAGCTGTAAACTGGATCAGGATCCTACCTTGCAATATACTTCCAAATGTACTGCCTTCAAAAACAGGAGGCAGCATAAGCTCTATTCTCAAAACAACCCCCAAATAACCAGGCAACATAAAATTACATTGACATTGTGTCATGGTTTCAGTTTGAAACCAGGCAGAAACACCAACTTGTGTTGTGGCTTTAGGTTGCGAATTTGAAATTTTGTAATCAAGAGCAAAGCAGGCTTAAAGTTGAATAAAAACTTTATTAACTAACACTAAAAGGGAAACAGAAAAAAAACAAGAAAACAAAGAAATCAGAGTTAAACTTTCAAATAAACCTACTTTTCCTCCCCCCACTAACCGTTTACTTTTCTGACAACATGCAAAGACAAAAAACCTGGGACTTTCAGTCAGTACCACCTCTAGAATAATAATTTCTCAATTTACTAAAGAAGAAGAGTCTTTTCTGGAATGCCATAGAAGTTTTTCACAAGCTACCAGTTCTCTTGCTTTCACACTTCACCAATGGCCTACCTGGGGAAAGGAAATTTGCCATTGTGAAGCCCCATCCCACGAGACAGCCTTCAACAGCTGCTCATGGACTATAGCATCTTATTAGGGTACAGTTTAAGGATGTTTTTCTAGTATAAAACAAAAGTTCTCTTCTTTATCTCAGGAAACAGAAGTTTTCTTCTTCTCTAACTAGGCAGAGGGCATCATCTCTCTCTCGGTCTCCTGTTCAAATTTCTCTATTATATCACAGTTCAGTTACATCACTTCACAGCTCCAACTAGAACTCTGCATCCTCCTAAAAGCACTTCATATGTTACAGGAGCAATTAGTCTATTCTCTCTCGCCTTACAAGGGAAGTCCAGCCTAAGCCACTCTTTCAATCTTCTTTCCAACATAAAGTTCTTCTCTCACTCTCCTGACTTAGGTCTCATGCTGTGTCTCTTACATTTCCTTCAGTCTCTCCTTTCTCTCACTCGGGCAGGATTCTTGCTTTGGAAGTTTCATCTGGTCAGGCAAGGGTTATAATCTCACNGCCCAGACCCGGCCAGGGTTGCAGCAGGGGCAGGGCCTGGCCTGGCCCTGTTGGAAAAACCAGGCCCAGCTGTTACCTGTGCTCAGAGCGGAAGAGAAAGAGCAATTCCCGCGATCTCAGTTCAAAATGTATATTCACAAAGGCGTACCTATCCTTTTCATTGGTTTAATCATGTGTCAGTATTATACATTGGCCAATCAGGGCCAAACCAAAACACATGGTAATATGCATGTTGCAAAGACAAGGGAGTTTCCTTGGTTTGCGCTTTTTTCCCTCAACACATGGAACACCAGATTTGCAAAAGATAGAGTAAATAAAAACGGTGTATTTACCAAAAGCAAGGTATATCCAGTATTTGATTGTTGAGTTGGACATGTACTTACTCAAGAAATCTGTTCATTTTTTTTATACCAGAAACTTAGGGAATAAGGAAGATAACAATTTTTCTGGTTTCCTGTAATGCTCTATGTCTGATTCAGCTCACAGCTGAACAAATTTGATTTGCATTGGATTAAAGCCATATTAATTTTTAAATTGGTATGAAATTATTTAAAACTCATGAAATCTGTATGAGAGCCCTGTTACCTTTTCCTATCTTATTTAATTTTCTTTGGTTTTGTTTGGGGTTTTAAAAAATTTTTTTCTTCTTTGTTCCTACCCTCCCAAACATCAGAATGCTAGATTTTTACTCCCTAGGTTCAGCGTTCTAGAGACCAATAGGCCTTTCCGTCTTCAGCATGAACCAAACTGTAGGAATTTCTAATTTGTTTTCCAGGAAATTCAAAGGTCTCATTTCATTATGGAGTCCCAAGGAGATTAAATTCCCAATATAGTAGTCTTGCATGAGCAAGGAGAATTTTAACTACCTTCAGTGAAATCCTACACACTTTAGAGCTCACCTTAAGGAGAATAACCTGTCTCTTCCTTTGACTAGTTAGAAATGATCTGAAAATATTTCTACGATATACCAAATGCCTGAAATTAACCTTAATGATATTATGATGTCTAATAGGAAATGAAGGACTTCTAATTTAGGAATTTATTTTCTGAGTATCTGGGTATTGAAGGAAAATACTCTACTTGATAACCTAGTGGAAATGCAAGTGATTCCTTTTATACATATTAAAAAAAAAAACAACAAAACAACAATGTAAGAGATGTTTTTTAATGCTTTTAAACTGAGTGTTAATTCCTGGCTGCACGCATGCTACTGCCCTCATCACTGCCTGTTTTATAAACTCCAGGTAAACACCAATATATTTGTCAATACCAAAGTCATAAACAGCCAAGCTATAACAGATTTAGTGCCATGTTACTTTTAGCACATATATTAAGTCAGCTAGACTACTTCAAACTATGAAGTAGAATTGTGAAGGGAATGCTAATAAATATGAACTTAGTTCATACTATTAACTACTACTTCATTTAGACCAGGCTGCTCAGTCTCATTTATGTTAACAAATACATACTGGGTTGCCTTATGCAGTGTATAATATCTCTTTGTTTTGAGCATACAAAGAGTGTGAGGAAAATCCTGTAATTCGGTAAGTGTTCTCTATATGAGATTTGGTTAGTCTATATTTAATCCTCTAGGCAGACAAAAATCAGAGAATACCACTGCTTCACTATAGAGCAAAACTATAATCTATTTTATTTTATGAACACTTGTCAAACAAACAGTATATTTTAGAGTTAATGGGTCTACTTCGGCCCCTTCGGCCACTTTTTCTGAATTGTTAAGAGCCAGAGCCTAGAGAAAGGTGATAAAACTTTGCAGAGGGATGAGAAATGTACGTAAATCATACATTTATATGAGAACAGAAATGAGGGGAGATATATGAGGGGAGAACAGAAAAACAAATACTTTAATTTTTTTAAAACTTGCATATGAGAATTTGCAGATATCTGATTTGATGGACTTAAAAGATCAAAATCAATTAATAAAACAAATCTGCAACATAGTTGAAAGGCACCTGAGACAGAGCTGCAAGAAACAGTTGTGAAACCATACTTGGCAACAGTGCAGAATATCTGAATGAGTGACACCCATGCTGTGTGATACAGAAGAATTCTCTCCTAGTGCTGAAATGAAAAATAAACCAAAACAAAACAAAATAAACCCCAGAGCAGCAGTGAACACAAGAATATGCTGATGTTCTTTGTTTTAAATTATTGTTTTAATATTCTTTTGCATGGAGAATTTAAAACATTGTAAAAGAAAGTGAAAATAAGCAATCTCAATCTACCCAAATTTGGAAATGGTCAGATTTAAGACTGACATTTCCTAAATGATTGCTTTAAAACTTGTAATGTTATGCTAGAGGTAATTACCTGTAACAATAATTTTACCTAAACAGAATTGTATTTTAATTCTTGTTTACTTGAAGATTAAATTAAAAACACTGCATCACCAAAATGAAAAGAAACTAAAACCCAGTCTAATTGTTATCTACTTGGAACCAACTGTTCAGAACAGATGGAAGCCAGCCTTAAAAGGGATGTTCTGAAGTAGGGAATGAGGAAAAAATTTTAGTTTTTCTGTAGCGAAATAATCTACCTAGAATTAACCAAGTATTTCATATAAAATTGTACCCAACATTTTTACTAATGATGAATAGATATCTGGCCAAGATACAAAACAACATTGTTAATTGTTAATTGTCAATTGTTAATTCCCATAAATGTGGCAATCATAGGAAATGGATTTGCTGGACTGAAACTGAAAAACTTTCTTTAGGATGCCAGACAAGTCCTCAGACTTCTGTTTTTTTTTCATGAGTTTCTGCCTGAAACATGATCGTTTTTGTGCACACCTCTCTCTCAGTATAATGTAACTCATTATTTAACTGAGGTGGGCATGAATAGGTGGGCACCGTCACTGGCATGACTTGGTGGACAAGCACAACCATGCTTATCTTGTTTGGTTTCTGATGCCATGGGTGTCATTCTGGTTTTGCAATGCTTGAGTACATGTGGATTAAAGTAATAACCCTTTCCCCGCATCTTAGAACAAAAATACACCACGGAAACATTCTTCTCTAGTGCAACCCCTATTCTCTTGCTGACCTCACCTACATAATCCTACTTCCTTTCTCAGAGTGAGAACAGATAAACAACAGTGGAAATAGAACATTGAATCAGAAAATGATTCACTGTATTTTCCTTACTATGTTCCCAATTTTTAAGCTATATACTCTGACACAACTCTTTGTCCTAGGAATAATGTATAATAGTGTTATAATGTTAGGAAGAAAAAAAACCAAAACCAACCAACCAAACAAACAAAAAAAAAAAGCAACCAACTAACCAACCAAAAAAAGACAACAAAACCCAAAAGAAAAAAAAAAACCCAAGAAAACAAAAACAAACAAACAAATTATATTATAGGAAATTTTGTAATTCTGATGTTGGGAGTACAACATTGCTGTTTTTTCCTCTAGATAAGGCAGAACCTAAATAGTCAAAACAATATTGTATACTAAATTATAATTGATGGAATAAAAAGCCCATCAGTCAAAAATCTGTTTGAAGTCCCTTAACACAAATCCCGAAGTTAGTATATTAAAAAATTAAGGAATAATTTTGGTTCAGAATTTTATTTTTCATCAGGAAATGGTAACAATTGAAAATGTTCCCTCAGAAAAACAGTTTCTTTTGACCAACCAAATTTTGTAATGATTCAAAAATTTTTGATTTTCATATCTCACCTGCAGTAGATAAAGAGGTAATTACAGTAGGGCAAATTATTGCTGTTTTTGCTTCCATTTTCCTTTTTTTTTTTTTTCGATTGTCACAAATCTCACTTCTATTACAGTAAATTTCTAGCTATAGCAGCTACACCATGTCATCACCATGTTTTCCTTGGTCATTACAGGTTCCTACTAATAATAAAAGGGTCAAGTAGAACCTTGGACATCATAGAGGCTTTAAAATTTGAAAAGAATTACAGGCATGATCACTGTGAAATTTCTTGAGGGAAATTATGAACTGTCAAGAAGCTTATTTATGCAGNCACATAGTAGCAATATAATCTAAAAATAGGGTAACAGTATGGGTAGTCATATATATTGGCCATCTCTGTCCAATTTATATTATTCTTCTTTTGAATTCTGGTCGTAAATTAGCCAGTTTAATAAAGCTATCCTTCCAACACCAAGGCAAATAATTCCCTCTCTTGCCTGTTTGTGACTTTCATAGCTGATTTGTAATAAACAGCAGACCTCTNGGTAATTTTTGGTTGGTTTGATAATTAATTAGCTTAACCATCAGTATACCTTCTATAAATACCACATAGTCTTTTCTATACATCTCTTTTTCTGCTAACATCATTATCTTAGACACAGCTTATAACTTCCATAAACATGTATTTTTATTAATGTGGAAAACGTAATCTCACAGTTGATTTTATTTTCCACCTACTGGGCTCTCAAAACATGATTTACCAAGCTTTGAAAAGTAGCTACTTCACTACTATGAGACAGACATCAAAAGCCAAGCAATATTTTTGAGCTACTCTGCTATCTACAACAATTAAAATTTTCTAAGGTCTTAAATTATAACAAAGCTATGGCATGGTAATGCTTTTTTATGTTATTTCTATTATATATTCATTTATACTAGAAAAACCCAAAACAGCTCACAAATGCCAAGCTGTTTATCTCTGCCTGTGAATGCATTAATCAAGTGTTATGATGCACATATGAATACATACAAAGACACAGTATATGCACTACTGAAATAGTTGATTGATTGAACAAAAAGGCAACAGACAAGAAAGCTTTCTAAAGTTGTTGAGTAGTATCAATTTTTCATTTATCAGTGCAAATACAATTTTCTGAAAAATTAACGTTTTGTAACTGTTCGAGATTATCTCAATTGCTATATAGTGGAGTTTGTGCAGCTAAAAATACAAAATTATATCATTAAAAAGTGCACCCTGCTTTTCACTCTATTTAATAAATTATGTAACTTAGAAAACATGCAAGTTTCACACATGATAGTTCATGAAATTTATATAAATTTTCCATGTGCATCTAAAAACAAAGTCACAGCACACTTNCACTGAAAACACACACATAGTTGTGATAGTACCATTTCTGTCATACATAATGGGCACCAGGAATAGATTAGTTAGTTTTTACTATATAAATCTAGGGAAAAAAAAGTAATTTTCACGAATAAAGAGAGTAGTTCAATGGTTTCACAAATGACACTGAAACAAGAAGAAAAGAAAAAAAAAAAATACCAAGTCTCTTTTGCACAGTTTAAAGTTATCAGTTAACAAAGCTGACCATCAAGAACTGTACAGGTTTTCTATCCTGGGTGACTGACGAATCAAACCACAAATAAAATTTAGGGATGGGAGGTCTTAACATATAAGAAAAAAAATCATCTGGTAATATGTAACTGTAGTTAGTTCCTGACTAGAGGTCATAAATAGATCTCTAGAAACAAGTTCAAAAATTTAAGTGAGATGTAAGAATTTAGCAGGAAAAGTAAGGAAACTATGGGATACCATTGTGTAGAGCACTAATATGCCTTTGTTTTGATTACTACATAAGTTATCACTGCTATATGAAAAGGAAGCAAACAGAAATGGAAAAAGAACTAGAGAAAGGACAAAGAGGATGGTCTAAAATGTGGAATAAGTGCATATGAGGAAAGAGTAAACACACTGAAGGATATTTAGAAAAGACATGGGAAAAGGAATGACTATCTCCCAAATCATGGATGAATGGGAGAATGTATATAGGAGAAGACATTTGAATAATTCTAACCAAAGTGTATTAGAAGAGACAGTAAAACAAGCAAACCAACATAATCCTTGCTTACTATCCCATCAACACTTATTTTCATAGTTATTTACGGTACTTCTTTCCAACCCCCTGAAATTCAGACAGGAGTGTCTCAGCCTACTTTGTCCTAACTTATTTTGAAAATAACCTTTATCTTCTAGTATCTTCTTATCTCAGAGCTCTGAATCTTTCATTTTTAAAATATTTTAATTTTGAAAGGTTTTGTTTGAATTCTTTTTGTTTGGTTGGTTTTTTGTTTCGTTTGTTCTAGGGAATTGTGGAGGTTTTTGGTTGTTGTTTTGGTTTGGGTTGATTCCTTTTTTTTCTATACTTTTTTCTCTTCCTGAGGTTTTTTTTGTCATGGGTTTCTTACAGTTTATTTTTTCCAGACAGGGAATAAATGAGAATCACCAAAAATATTCAAGATATGAGCAAATAATACTGTGTTCTGCTTTGCTTTCTGTCAGTACATTAATAATTCCTAAAATGCTCTATTTGTTCACTTTCTTGTCCTCTTTTCTCAAGCATCTTCCAGTGAGCAGAGAGGTACTCCATCTAACTGATGAAGAGAGGATGCAGAGCAGGATGAGCCTTTGATCTGGTACAGCATACTATGCACATTGAGACAGTGAAAATATAAATTATTACTAGCTATTTAAAATAGCTGAGATCACTGAGAAACAGTGGCACAGATAATTCCTGTGAGACTATAAGAAATCCTTCACTTCAATTACAACTTTGACAAAGGGGAAACAAGCATCTACATGGAGCAGTTTTACTCCAGAAAAAAATGTTTATTGTGCTGAATATTTAAAAATTGGTGCAGTAAACTTGTAAACAGAAAACTTTCATATTGTTTTACAGTTTTATCCATGGAAACATGGATCATCAATAGAATGCTTGAAATAAGATGAAGTTTTTTTCTGTATTAATTAAGCCTGGGACCCAAAGAATTCCCCAAACTAACACCTTATAAATTGATGCAAGAAGTAAATAGAAAAATTAGGAAAATTAAAAGAATCAGCCATCTTCTGTGCATATAAATTGTGCTGTGCAAGTAGAAGTCTTACCTCTATTCCTTATAATTATGGGAAGGAGTTGGAGGGAGAAGATAGGTGAGGTGATGAGTTGAAACCTTATATATGTAAAACACATTTTGCTTTTAAATCACCACTGAAAATAAAAAAAAAAAACTTACCTTACTCCTTTCTGAGATGAAGAGAAACTCAGGATACACATATTCATGTGTTCATAGAAATGATGGGCAGATACCCATTTGTAATAGAATATGCCTTTTTAAGAATGGCATCTTATAACAGAGAACATTGTTTCCATATCAATAGTTGAATTGTAATGGAATGGAGCACCACTCCCCTATAAGCATATTACATTATAAGATTTAAGATTTCAGGTAACTGAATTGTGTCATTGTTATAACTCAGTTTGTCAAGATCTACAGTCTTGATTTTGGATAGTACTTAATTCTGCACTTCCTTAAAGGCAATACTCTTTTGCACTCTATTGCCAAGTTACCAAAAACCAGGCAGTAGTGCTGTCCTATTAAGACGTCACATCCATTTAAGAAAACTTTCCGTGGTAAGACACCCTTAGACATAACAATCCATGTTGCATAAAAATATTAAACTTTCATCTACAAATTTATTTCTGATTTTTTTTCCAAATGTTAAGTGTTCTGTATTTGGACCACTGTTAATCTTGCAAACAGCCTTGTTGAGATCGTATGTCCTAAAAAGCTGAGGTCCTCATAGTGTTTCTGTGTCAAATAGAAGCATTTAGAGCTTGAAGTCAAATATGACATTTTCAGGAAAAAAAGAAGTCCAATAGAGACATTTTCAGGAAAAATGAATGTAAAATTAGGCTGGTCTTAGTACTTGGTTTGCCATGTAAAATATGCTGATTTACAAAACTGTTAAATACTTGCTAGTTCCTAATTTGGTTATTGTGGGTTTCTTTATATTCATCTATACAAATATTTAGAGAATGTTAATAGACACCAGAAAGGAGGTGTAAGAAAACAAGAATGTTTCAAGGCCTCTCACTACTGAATAATCCTTGTTTCTTCTAAAGGTCCACAAGAAATTAGATTTTAAAGGTGCAATATGATATTTATTTATCTATTAACTTTGAAAACACATAATTTGTCAAGCACCCTTTTTACAGGACAGGCAATGAACTTCCTACTGCAAAAAAAATTTCATTTTATTCATAGAATTGTTTAGATAGGAAGATTGTCATTGAGTCCAGCCATAAACCCAGCACTGCCAATTCCACCACTTAACCATGTCCTTACATGCCTCATCTGTACATCTTTTAAATACCACTAGGGATGGTGATTCCACCAATTCTTTGAGTAGCCAGTTCCATTGCTCACAACCCTTCCCATGAAGAATTTTTTTCCTATTTTTTCCTAATTTTAAACCTCTCCTGGTGCAACTTGTGGCCATTTCCTCTCAGCCTGTCACTTTTTACTTGTGAGAAGAGACCTGCCATTTCAGGCAGCTGTAGAGAGTGATGAGGTCCTTTTCTCTGGGCTAAACACCCCAGCTTCCTCAGGTGCTCCTCATAGGACTTGTGCTCCAGACCCTTCCCCAGCTCCGTTGCCCTTCTCTGGACATGCTCCAGCCCCTCAGTTCTTGCAGTGGGGCCCAGAACTGGACACAGGATTCGAGGCGCAGCCTCACCAGTGCTGCGTACAGGGGGACAATCACTGCCCTGCTCCTGGCTGGCTCCACCACTGCAGATACAAACTAGGATGCCATTGGTCTTCTGGGCACCCATCTGGCTCATGTTCTACCAGCACCGAAGTTGCAGTGTACTGGAGTAATACATTTCTCACCTTCTATTTTGCGTTCACATCAAGGATCATCATTTCCTAAGAGTACCTAGCATAATACACTTAAGGACACCACATCCCTTTTGAAAAGAGTTTTTCTCTCCTTCATCCTGTAGTCCTTTTCTTAGGCATGATGCCTGCAACAGTGTAGGAATTTTCACTGTTTTTCTGTGAACTCCAAGAAATAATCTGAGATTTGTGATGATAAAAGCGGCTCTGCAGATTTAGAATTCTGCCATTTTCTCTAATCTGTAGCTTTTACTGGCAATCATTTTATTTATACTTCCAAACTATTAACAAAAATAACATGCTGAAAATGGATTTATGATTAGCCTGCCAGGATGCTCTGGCTGAATGATGATTCCCTACATGCTTCTATTTTCAGATCTATTTATTAGATTAAAAAATAACTATTAAACATATATATCATTTTATGGTGATTATGCTCATTGTTTTTAATCAGAATGCTGCATCATGATAAACTAAATACTTCATAAGCCAAGAAAAGTACATAGAAATATTGAAGAAAAGAAATTGCAATTCAGTGAAGCAAAACATCAAATTTGTCCTCTATGCTTAAAATTGTGGTGACTGATACTGTGGAATATTATTTTTTAATTCCCTCTGAAAATCAGCTTATATTGGCTTTTCATTGCCTCAATATCATGCACATAGATTCTAGATAAGTTAAATTATACTATTAATTGTTTCCCTAGAATTTTGCAGCTCATCAGATTCATGTCTCAATCCCTACATTTGTAAAAAATAATCTTTAGCCGATTTAAATATCTGTGGACAAGGAACATTTTTTTTAACTATTATAGTAAAAGTCCATTAAGAGGAAGATAAGCTTCTGATGTTTAGGGGAAAGATTTAATATTTACTGGACTATGTAGTTATTATTACTATGTACACATATAATTACTTTTACAAGTCTTTTCTGGAGGGTGCTGAATATGAAGCAAATTCATCTGGTTTGCTGCTCACCAACATTTGTATGGAAATACAGATATTTATTATTCAACGTACTTCAAATACATTTCAGCTCCTGCATCCAGTGCTGTGCTAAGCACCTAGAAATCAGCTGTCTAACCTTTTCAGTGGAAATCTGTCTTCCAACAGGCTGAGCACCCGCTCCCTGACTGAAGCTGTGTGCTAATCATCTTGTCATTACAACGGCCGCAGAGGTTACAGCGCAATTCTCTGCCATTGTTAACATGAGAGACCACTGCTGGGAAAGGCAGTTGTCCCAGGTAGTCACAGTGCAGTGCCTGCTAGAAAAAGGCACAGCAGTTTAAGATGCTGGACAGAAGATCACAGTGATAGACATTGAACATAAAAAGAGAACTGGATGAAAAATGACTGACTGGACAGACTCCTTTTCAGATGGAAAGCAGAAAACGTGTCAAACGTCTCTCTAACTACACTGAAAATATTGTAAAGGTCCTCCTGGCAGCAGTTGGAGCAACCAGAGAAACTGGAATTATCTCTACAAGCTCTTATCAGTGAGAAGTTAGGGGCCTGTATGGATGTTACAAATTGGCTGAGCTCACAGAAATATGTTAAGTTTCTTGAGTTCTTTTTTTAGGAAATTGGGAAACAAGGGGGAATGTACAGGGCAAAACATAATAAAAAAAATAGTAAGTAATATATTAAAAAAAATTAGTAAATAATGTTTTAAAAAATAGCTTAGCTACTACCTCTGAATTGAACACGATATACTTCATTTATAACCTTGGACTTTTAATACTGCTAAATATTTTAATGTATTCTTAGTAAGCCTTCATATTTGTGATATTTTGGGGTGGCTGAAGTAGTTAAAATGATGCACTATTTTTATTATTTTATCAGTCACCAGGAGTCAAAGCTTGTTTTTAATTTGGATTTGAATCCTACTGTAGCATATAAAAATTACTCCTTGATGAAGAGATTTACCTTTTCCCACAGTGAAACTGAGATGTTCTGCTACTTTCACATGATCCTGTTTTGACAATGAAAGGAAGAAAATCATTAATAGAAAGCAAGAAATTAAAAAAAATAATAAACTGTTAATTGACATAGTTTTTTTGTAAGGCAGTCCATTAGGAGACTTATTTTATTGTGATTTTAGTGTAGCTAACTTGAAATGTGTCTTGATGGGCAATTCTAAATTTGGCTAATAGCAGATGTTTCCTTTTCCTGTTTAGACTTTCACAGGTTCATTGGCTGTGGAAGTTAGCATTGGTCAAGGTTCTACTTTTTCATGGTTAGACCTCCAGAGTAATAAATCTTCAAGAAAAATTATATCTATCAGCATAGGGAATGCTCTAATCTTATTAAAAATAAAATGAGTTGCTGTTTTAAATCACTTCTGAAATTTTGTACATAAAAACTGGTTTTCTGCTTTGTTTTAACTAGTGTGTGTTTACATGTGCTTATGCAGTAATTGAAGAAGTACACATTTGCTTGGAGAATCTGTGGTCATTGAAAATAAATGGGTGTGTAGAATGAGTGAGAACAAAA
>WAAG01061504.1:0-10926 GCA_013390105.1 Tichodroma muraria
GGCCAAACTACTACAAAGATGCAGTGAATTCACTCCTTTAAGACTGATGTGCATAATAGGGATAAATGCATTGGTTACAGAGGGCTGCCAAGGTGACCTGCTCACAGTGTAGAGGGGGTGTAGCTCAGGACCCTGTGAACAGTGACATTCACCTCTGTGCAGAGGGACTGGGCTTTCACATTCAACACAGCTGAATGTTGTAGAACGTGCCAAGTAGAGCACTACTCCTCTGGGGAAGCATAATGACTGTGCCCAAAGGAATGCTCTTGTGTTGTCTTTCCTTCTTACCACTCCCAAATATTAAAGTGTCAGAATGCTGCAGTCACCACATGGGAAGTGACAGTGGCTTCCCAAGCCCTTGCTCAGCTAGCAATCTGCTAAAGCCAGATTTTGAATGTTCTCTTGTCAGTCTTCCAAAGATGAAGATTATGTTTTAGGTAGGAAGCATCCAGTCTAGCTTGACTTTAGCATTGGATGTTCTTCCTCAGTGCCCTTTCTGCCTGTGGGGTAGATGCTCACCTTTTGAGATGCCTGACTTTTCCCTATGTTAGTATTTCAGAATTACAGACTGTTTTCTGCTGTATTTGGTACTAGCTCCATGTAGAAAACAAACCTGGAGGCTGTATGTTGGCAGAGGAAGGCTGACTGGTCCTGTTATGTAATGGCTGTGTTACACTTGGTGTGGCTCTTGCACTGCCATTAAACCCTGTAATACCTGTTGACTGTTCTGGCTGCTGCTGGATGTGACACACAGGAAGGGGAGCCTGTAATCTCAAGGAACTCCTATTAGTAATGCAAGGTTAGCAGGGAGAACTTGAGTATGGATGGGGGTAAAGGTGGCAGACAGCCACCTCATCTATAGCTTGAAAACCAAAACAAAAGCAAACCAACCCCGTTCCTACAAAGCTGCTGGGCTGCTTTATTTAAACTGTGTTTCTGCAAGTCCAAGTGATGCCTTCAGGTGTTCCCTTGCATATTGTTGCAGTGAGTTATTCCTGTGCTGCCCATATGTCCAGCTTTGAGTATCTTCAGCAATCTCACTAGCTTGAGCTAGTGTCTGCATTCATGGTCACCTCTGTACTTTCTCATTTTTCTTTCCCTATTTGTTTGTTTGTGTGCTGTATCTTCACTCACAGTCTAGGATGAGCCAGAGTGGAAACCGTTTCAGTGAATTGTTGTAGAACAGAGCCTGTTTTTGTCCTCTGGGCTTCCAGAGGACTCCCTTCTGTATTTCTTAGCTAGGTACTACTCAGGGTCAGACACAGCTTTCTCTTGTTTACTCAACTGCTTCTGCACCTTGTCACAGGGTAAAAAGCACCGCACAGGATGGGTTATGAACTGTGAGCAATTTAGCAGGCTTAGCATTTGACATGGGCTCAAACTTGTGTTTCCAGTGTCTCTGCGCTGGATCAAGTTGCCTCCAGTGTGGACAAACAGCCGAGACCACGTGAGGGAGGTGCCCTACATGAGGTATGGACACTCAGCAGTGCTCATCGACGACACCGTCTACATTTGGGGTGGTCGCAATGACACAGAGGGAGCCTGCAATGTGCTCTACGCTTTCGATGTCAGTAAGTTCCAGCTTCTCACTCTTTCTTGGCACAGCTGCTCTTGACCAGACTTTCTCTCTATCCCCGACTCTGCTCCCCAACTTGTTTTCTTTTCCCTCGGTGACAGTCTGGAGGAAATGGTGTCACTGTCTGTTTCAGTAGTTTTAGAAGTGGAGTATGGTGGCCATTGTGTCCGCATGCTTAAATCTCTGTAAAAGCCTTTGGGCAGAGATTGCTGATCTTGTCTAATAATGAAAATGGTTTTAATTTTTCTATCAGCTTTGTGTGCTCTCTCTGATAGTAACTACAACTGAAGTGTTCTCTCTGTGATGTAGTATTCCTTAACTGTGGCTGAAGGTTGAGGCAGGAAGGGGCTGGGCTCTTGAGGATTGTCGTTCCTCTCCAGTGTGGTCCTTCTTTCTGAAGGCATGAAGGAGAGTGAGGAATAAAGCACAGGAGTAGTCCGGGACAGGATGGCAAAATCAGGGAAGACATCAGTCAAGTTAGATAAGCCTGAAAAATAAACTCCTTGAGCCTTTTGGTTGGCTTCTCCATAGCACTGCTGGAGCACCTCTGGAGAAAAAGCACCATCAGGAACTTCTTGGACACAGGTGTCAGGAAAGAAAATTAGTATATCTGGATTCTGGAGGCAAGTCCATCTAAATACTGGCCAGTAACTGTCTTGCTGGACTTGCAAGGAAACTGCTTGCTGTGGTATTTGGTCAAGGGGTCTCTCTTTAACCAGGAAATATCTTACAGCTTGTGGCACAGGGTTTCCCCCTTCCTTCCCCTGACACATGCAGCTGAGAAGCCACCAGTAGACCTGTGCCTACGCAGAGGCTTTGTAGTGGGATCTGCCTAGTCTCCCTGGCAGCTGCAGTGCTTTAGCATTAAGTGAAAATTAACAGAAAGTCCTGCTCCAAACCCTCTGCAGCTGTCTGTACACACAGGCCTGCCATTCCTGGAAAGTAAGGCTGGCAGTCATAGTCCCATGTCTGTAGTGTAAGTTCCACTGTAGGAGTCACATCAGGTTAAATAAAGTCCTGTCTGAGTGCAGTTTTGTCCCTGTGGTATTGAGCAGATCACAAATTGAGGTATTTTCCATCTCTAATTTAACACGTTGTGCTTGGGTGAGCTGTTGCTCATACAGTGTGACTGAGTTTGAAAGCAGCCCCAGGAAGAAAAGGAACTCGATAGCCCTGAGCTGTCCTCCCTAGAGGCTCCCCAGGGATTCTGCTGACCTTGCAAGGCCCTTTGTGTGGTGCCAGATGGAGCATAGGTGGACAGTTGTGTCCTCAGGCCAAGTTCAGGGGAGTCATCTTCATGCTTTGGCTCCAGTGTTACAACTCTCTGAAATAAGCACTGTTTTTGGCAGCCAAGAGCCGTTAGGGAGGGTGGGGGAAATGTCTCCTGCAGCCTTGAAGCTATCTGTGCCTCTCTGAGCTCTTGGGGCAGGTGCCTGTTTGCTCTTGGCAGTGAGTCGCTGGCTTGGCTCTGTGTTGCCCTGGCATGGAGAACAGCTCTGGCTGGATTTTAAGTCATCTTCTAAATCAAGCTAGCCCCTGGAGTGTGTAGACTAAGGGGCTCAATCTGTCTGGTGCAGACTCACAGGGAGTGTTGTGAAGGGTGGAAAGTGAGGAAGAGGGGATGAGAATGTAACAAGTGGAGCAGATAAGACAGGGAGAGCTGCACTGCAGAGGTGGGGATATGCACTACAGCTAACATGGAGAGCTTGTGGTTAAGTGATTTCTATCTGGGTTTGAGAGCTATTTTTCCTCAGTCATGCTCAGTTACATGAGCATCTCCATGACATGAGGTCAGTTGAGCCACTTAGCATTGTTGCTTCATTGTAATAGAAAATGTGAATGCAGATAAGAGACTCACAAGTACACTTTTCGAGAGATTCAGTAAAAGTAACATTGTTCAAGCCATGCTGTACTACTCACATTTAAAATCTGAGCTCTTTGTCAGGTCTGGCAGCCAGTGGCCATGCCCAGAGGCTGAGACTTCTGTCACTGTGTCCCTCTGTGGGGGGCTCAGGCAGGTAGCCCTGCCCAAAGAACCTTGCAGCCTCTCTGACAGAGCAGGTGCTGTGTGAAAAAGTGAGGATGATTTTTGCCTTAGAAATTAAGAGCAGTAGTAAAGAACTGTCCCACCCCAACTCTTACTATGTTTTCTCAGCATTGCCTCTTGTTTTGTTTCAGACACGCACAAGTGGTTCACACCAAAGGTGTCTGGAATGGTCCCAGGGGCAAGAGATGGGCACTCCGCTTGTGTCCTGGCAAAGAGCATGTTTATCTTTGGAGGCTATGAACAGCTGGTGAGTAGTCTCTGTAACTGTTAATTGGTGAGCCCTTGGGAAAGAGGATGTTGATACCCAGGACACTGATAGAGGCAGGACACAGGGGCATATTTGTATTGCTAGTCACTGTCATTTTGTAACTTAGCAAAGTTATGGCATTAGTACCCAAGTTATGCTAATTGTTTGTGGAGAAGATGGTCGGAAAAGCAAGTCCAAAAAAAGCGTTGGATTTTTTTAACTTTCACAAACATATTTACCACAAAGAGGTAAAGATAAATTTTTTTCTGGCTCATTTCTCTGCCAAATGTAGATACATAAATACACAAAATTTTTTAATAAGTATATATTGATCTACATTTATTTTAATTTGGCTCATAAATGAGACAGAAAAATCACTTCTGCAGTGTTGCTGTGAGGTTTTGTTTGTGTATGTTCCCTGTAGTCTCTACCTGCTCTGACGTCTTGCTGATCCTTTTCAGCAAACACTTGGTTGTCTTCTCATTAAGAATACCTTGAGCCAAAGTTCATCCTGCAGTAGCTGTCAGTGTGCCTAATGCTCTTTTTAGCAAATCCTTATGATCTCATCTTAAGAAGTGGGTAAATATAATTTCAGCCTATCACCAGGTTCCAGAAAATATGTGCAAAGTTACATCTGTTTGTTTGGAAGAAAGCTGGGGCTCTCTTACAGAAGTCTCCGAGTTGTTCCCTCTTTTCTGAGGATGATAGCAGGCCAAATCCATTATATTGATTACAGCAGCAGGAGGGGTTCAGATGTGTCTTGTTTTTAACCAAGACCAAATAAACCTCTGGCTGTTTTGATGCTCTCTACCTTGCCTGGAAGAGCAGGAGTCCACATTTTTTGTGTGAATGCAACCTCTTCCAGGCAGCCAGCTGCAGATGTGTTTTGTGGGACCTCAGAACCTGGAGTGTATTTGCTCCTGGATGTTCAGCTTCCCAGAAGTAATCTTAGCTTCTGCATCTTGTTAGGCGGCCTTAGCAGAGCCAGTTTGACTGTCCTGCTAATGCCTCTTTTTTCTGCTTCTACGTGGAGAGGAGGCAGGTTCCTGCCACGAATGTATTGTGTGCAGGACACCTTTGGGAAGAAACAGACTTTGATTTCCTCTTGTTAAGTGATACGTGCTGCCTGAGCAAGCACTTTGTCTCTTAGGAAGTACTGACTCCAGAGGGATGCTACAGGTCTGTAGGGCAGCATCCTTTCTGGGGCTGGATGTGACCAGGCTTCTCAGTCCCCTTGTGACCAAGCTGCTTGTCTGTCTTTCAGGCTGACTGCTTTTCAAATGATATCCATAAATTGGACACCACAAACATGACGTGGACCTTAATCTCTGCCAAGGTCAGTGTCTGTTTTTCGCTCTGGTTTGTGGAGGAAGTTTTGCATCTGCTGTTCTCTGGGGTAGCTGCCCACACTTGTCTCACAGCTTCTGGCTGATGTGGCTGGGATCTATAGGATGGGAAGTTCTCCAGGAGAAGGCAGCCACCCAACTTTCCCATCAAAATGTGTTATTTCCCTGGGTAATCTGCACTCTTTCATCTTTGTTTTTTTACTCTGTCCTTCAGGGTACTCCAGCTCGCTGGAGAGACTTTCATTCAGCTACCATCATTGGAACAAAGATGTACGTGTTTGGTGGCAGAGCTGATCGTTTTGGGCCATTTCATTCCAACAATGAGATCTACTGTAACCGCATTAAAGTGTTTGATACAGAAACCAACTCCTGGCTGGATTCCCCTCCCACTCCTGTGCTCCCTGAGGGCCGGCGGAGCCATTCAGCCTGTGAGTGTGGGTCTGCTGAAGGTGGAGGATAGTGGAAGGAAATTTCTGCCTGCCTTAGAAGGGTGTCTGCTCTCCTGGATGGGGCTGTGGGTTAGCAAAGGGTGCACAAAGCCCAGTTTCTATGGAAAGCTGCTGCCCACCGAAATGTCTTGCACACCACACTGCACATGAAAGTGATGTAAGGAGAGGTGGACAGCCAGCACCACATTGCTTTGTGTTTGATGTTGGGTCAGGGACCTGCTGGGTGGCCCTCTGATGTCTGTGCTTACTCCCTACAGTCAGCTACAATGGGGAACTATATGTATTTGGAGGCTACAATGCACGCCTGAACAGACACTTCCATGATCTCTGGAAATTCAATCCAGGTATTTATGCTTTTAACTTGCTGCAGCGATAGTGCTCCGGGCCCTCAGGCATGTGAGTGCTCAGGGGAACGTACTGTCCAAGGAGTACTGCTTGGGGGGGAGTGGCGCTTGGCTCTTCTCACAGCAATTTGCTACCATGCCTGTTCCTCCTCAGGATGTTTCCAGATTTGAGTTAGAAAGTGGAAAATGAGGTATTGCTAAAAGACATATTTCATTGGAAAAACTTTGTCTTGTTCTTAAGTACGCAAAAGTACTGACAGAAGAGAAGATATGGGGAAGCAATAAGGTTGGGGAAGGGAGAGACTGTGGCTGGAGAAACCATTCAACTTGAGCTACAGGATCACCATCTCTTTGTACCAGCTCAAACTGTGCAGCAGAAGGGGTGGTTCTTCAGCTGGTACCCTGAATATCAATCAGCCGTGAGCTGTTTTAGGGTCCTCAGCCCTCAGGCACATTTCACTGTCTAGACTCATTTTGTTTGCTATTTGCTTTGCATTGTAAAGATACCTGAGAGCAGCCAGCCTGCTGCTCCCCAAGCTGATTGTGAGCTGGTGAGAGCTCCTGCAGGCTTCAGTCCTGCGCGTTGTCGCCCCCAAGCACCCTTGCCACAGAGAGCAGTAATAACGAAGGCTACTGTCTCCACCTGGTTCAGTTCGCCACGCCTTCCTCCCGCAGGCAGTCGGGCTGTCCCAGCAGCTGAAGCGCCTCTGCCAGGGTGCTCTGCGATCGCAGCCTGCCAGCAGATGGAGCTGGTGCCTGGGTCTCCGTCCTCCAAATCCCGACCGAGGCAGGTTCTCGGGAAGGGAGGCTGCCTGTCTGCTCCTGCAGCTCTGCCCAGTACAGCTCCCTGTGATGTCGGACCCGCTGCCGTGGCAGTCTGTGGGTCCTGGTGCTCAGGCTCTGCAAATGAAAGGCTTTGACAGGGCTCTGAGCAACCTGGTTTAGTGCAAGGTGTCCCTGGCCATGGCAGGGGGTGGAACAAGATGGTCTTTAAGGTCTCTTCCAACCCAAGTCATTGTATGATATGACCTGCAAATCCTGTCTCAGCAGGCAGAGCTCCAGGACTGTGACTGGCGTCTAAGTGGCACTTCAGTAACGACCTCATAGAAGCGTATCATTTAGCCATTAGTGAGGAGGTCAAGGGGGAGGGTGGATACTGGCTAGTTGGTCTCTGTAGGGTAGTGGGTCTCTGCTTTTCCTGTGATCTGTTTAAATTCATAACCTGCTTATAGCTAGTCTTGGCCAGGCTCTTGTGACTAGCTGGTGCACTCTTTTCCTCCCATTAGTTTCTCTTTCTTGGAGGAAGATTGAACCCAAGGGGAAAGGCCCATGTCCCCGCCGCCGGCAGTGCTGCTGCAGAGTGGGGGACAAAATCATCCTCTTTGGAGGTACCAGGTGAGTTGTGTGAAGTGGCTTCTCGAGAGGCTTTGCCACTCCCTTCAGCACAGTGTCCCTTCACACTGTATCAGATGGACTTCAGAGGTACATGGCAAGTGTCAGTCTATGTGACAAGTGTAAGTAATCGTGTACATGAGAGCTCTCCTGGAAAAAGGCCATGGAAGAGACTGAAGGTGTCATGTAAGCTTGTAAAGCATCTGGTGACAAGCCATCTTGTACATGTAGAGACAGAAGGGTGTAACAGGCTGCTCAGGAGGGGCTGTGCAGTGCTCAGACTTTGTGGTAAAGAGGTTGTTGGGGATAAGGAAGGAGATCCTGCTGTCAGAAGGACACGCATCTCAGTCTGCTGTGCCAGAGCAGACCTCAGACTGACTTCTCTTCGGCTGCGTGCTGCCTTGTTCTCCCACCAGAGCTTCCTTCTTCTGTTGGCAAGCGTGGGTTCTGCTGCCAAGCTGCAGTGGGATGTTAGCTCAGCTGGGAGCTGTTTGAGGAGCCTACACACATGACAAGACAATGTTGCCTTCTGTGCCACTGTTCCTTAGCAACATTTCCATTCACAACAGGGACCTGGTGTTATGGATTTAGCTGTCAAACACTGGAAGTGATATTGTCAGGGTGCAGGGCAGCTGGGTGTGGCCAAGAGCCTTAACAGCTGCTAAAAGAAAGGAAGTGGCCTATCACCAGGACACACTCTGTGCTGTCTGGAGTGACAAATTGCAGCTCTGGAGCACAGTCCTGCTTGCCAGTGTCTACCTTGCAGAGACATCTGAAATGCTTTCAGCTCTCCACATGGTTTGGAAAGCTTTGGGGCTCTCTCTGGGATCTTGGTGATGGCTTTTTGGGGATGCTTCTGAAGCCAGCTTGGGGCAGAGAACCAATCAGTACAGGTTCTGCTGATTGCCTGACCATACCAGTGTGTGATGGGGTGAAGGGCCTTCAGGTTCCAGGGGTTCAGAGGAGGTGTGCTTAGCTGTAGGATGTCCATATGACTGTGAGGGAGTGCTTAGTGCAGGTGAGGTATGAAGAGCTGCTGAATTTATCCAGTCTCCTCAAAAGATACTGGGTGCTGCTCAGTACAGAAGGCTTGGCCGGGCTTTATGGGAGTTTTGGGTTGTCCCAGATGTTGTGCTGCATGTAGATTAGTGTCACAGCAGCTGCTGAACTCTTATGTTAAGCCTTGGCACTCCTGGGAAATACTAGCAAACCACAACAAATTTGACACCAGCTCTTCTGAGTTTGGTCCACCAAGCAACACAGTTGCCTTGTCTTCTCCACTGAACCACTTAAGAATTCAGCTTGTTTCTTAAGTCAGGCTCAACCCCAATAGAGGCACACTCATCAGCACTAGTGTGGGCTTGGAAGAGCTGCTGGCAGACAGGAATGCAGCCTGCTTGAACTGGAGGGAGGGTCTTGCAGACTGGGGAAGTGGGAGGTGGGGGTGGGCCATGCTCGCTTCCTGTAACAGTTATCAGGTGTATTCTGGAGCTGCCTGGCGAGATAAGAAGTTTTCCAGGAAGTCGTTGTAATGGAGAACTCCCAGTGGTCTGCCTCCTGACCTGTGCTCCCCCGGCTGGGAAGGGGGAGGGGACGCACAGCACGAGCTGTCCAGCAGGGATTCTCAGAGGATGAGCCGGCGAGCTCAGCTTTCTAGGGAGCAGCACTGGGGGATGGGCAGGCAAAACCCCTTTGTGTCCTGTCTGCCCTTCCAGGATTCACACATCCTGTAGATTGAACTGTAGAGGCACTTCGGCAAGCTGCTTGCCCATATGACATCCAAAAGCTTTGTTTCTTTGGTAGTCCTGTCCAGAGCCTGATCTTTTTGCCCCAGCTGTGGTCCCTCACTGTGGCCAGGAGCAATCCATCACTTGTGTCCCATTTAAGGGACCAGGAAGCTTTGTGTTCCCATTAACTGTGTCACAGTTGTGGCCCTGGTCTGGTTTCCTCTCAAGCCACCAGCTTGAGCCACACTCTCCACAGTGTGCAGAGATCACCCACAAGGAAGAAGGTGTGGGAGAAGGAATGCTATAAAACAGTTTAGCTGAAGAGATGCTGATCCAGATTTGGCTTGAGACTGTTTTCCCTGACAAGGCTTAGGAATCCTGGCTCTGGTGAGAGAATAGGGGCTGTCACTGAGTGCAGGGTGAGTTGTTTTGCAGCTGGAATGAGCAGTTTTGTTGGACTCTGGCTGGTAAAGGTATGCTCTGCATCCTGCTGCCTGGGAGTTGCAGGGGGTTACCTGGTCTTGAACTCCAGGCTCACCCTGCTACTTGCCTTTTGGTGACTAAAACCACAGATGTGGTGCCTGCTGTCTTTCCTTTGATAGATAAGAGATGGTCTAGGGTTTCCTGTGACGAGGATGTGAGATTAGATTGTGGTGTGGTAAGCACACGAGCTGGAGTTAAAGGGGTTCTTGTCTGTATCCGGGCAGATGGGTCCCATCAGCAGCAGGTCATCTCTGCCAGCAGTGAGCTGTGCTCTGCAGTTTGGCCTGGGGTTATGGGGACCTGAGCGGGGCAGGTACTGCCTCTTGTCCCATGAGATGTGAAGCTTAGTGGCTCATAGGTGGGGAAACAAATGACACTGGGGCAAGGAGTCGCTGCGTGAGGTTGGTCCAAGCTAAGAAGTGAGGGCACACTTGGTTTGTCACAGACCAAAGCAGGACTTAAAACACTTTTCCTTTCTTTCAAATTCTCTAAACAACTATCAGCCATGGGAGTGTTTTCCCCTGTTTCAGCACAGGCTGATCTCTCTGTGCAAGGAGATGTAGTGTCCGGTCTCTCAGGTGCTTTGGTTGTTCCATCAAGACCGCTGTGGCAGGAAACCATACGTGAGGCTATCTGTTCTCTAGAAATGCCTGGTGGTGTAGTTCCTCATTATCATTCCAGGACCAACATCAAATGGGAGTATCAGCAAATTGGAATTGGTTTAAAATGACTGCTGCACTGCTTGGTGCTCAGTTCAGTGTTCTGAAATGCCATCCCCATTTTGGCATAACCACTCCAGCTGTGGCTGGAATCCAAAGTGATTCCTGAGTCAGACTGAGAAATGTCTGTGCTTGCCCTGCCATGCAGATGTTTTCTAGCTGCTTTCTCTACACTCCTCTTACAGCAGCTCAGTGGCCAAGCTGAAATAATTGCAGTAGATCTTAACTACATGAGAACAGGAGTGATGGACAGGTGAGGTGAGGTGAGGTGAGGGGGAGGCTCATGGCTGGAATCATCATGGTCATCCATGAAAAGGAGACAGATCCCCCATGCCTGCAGAGGAAATGATGTGGGTTTCTGCTTCCTGGCTCTGTGCAGCTCTGCCTACTCTGCAAGGAGCTGGGAAGGTGATGACTTTGGGTGCTGCTTGGGGCATCAGAGGGGCAGGAGGGATTACAGGGCCCCTGCATGAGATAGGCAGGCCAGGAACATTCCTGGACTTGCTCAGTCCTTGGCGAGCTGATGTATAAGAATTTTGGCACTGACTGATACGCTGTGCTTGGTTTCTTTTACTTGGTTTTCTTTTTTTTTTTTT
>WAAG01061504.1:10958-31262 GCA_013390105.1 Tichodroma muraria
CCATCTCCAGAGGAGGGAATGGGTGATGAATTCGACCTGATGGATCACTCAGACCTCTACATCCTCGACTTCAGTACGTGAGCACTTCCTGCACAGCCTGCACTTCCTGCACAGCCTGTACCTCTTGCCACAAGGTGCCCTGTGAGCAGGCCCTGCTGGGAAGCACCCAGCTGTGCCTTCTGTGGCTCCACGTGCCATGTCCTGGAGCCAGGCAGCTGTGTCTGACCAGTGTTGTTGGCTTAAGGCAGAGCAGCCAGAGGTGCAGCCATGCTCTGTGCACTCCTGCATGCAGACCTCTTGTGGGAGCACAGAAACCACCCCAGCCTGTCCCTGGTGTGCGTTCTTCCTTGTCCCTCAGACAAGGCTCTGCCCTGTTTCCTGTGGCACTGATTGCATGATGCTGGAGCCTCCATTGTGTCCAGTCAAGGCCTGCTGTAGCTTAACTGCTTTCTTTTCACAGGCCCCAGTCTGAAGACGCTGTGTAAGCTAGCAGTGATTCAGTACAGCCTGGACCAGTCCTGCCTTCCCCACGACATCAGGTATGGTGTGCCTTGCTGGGTGGTCACTCTGTGGGTGCTCCCTGACCTTGAGGTGCTCCAGCCCTGGCTGAGGGCTGCCTGGGGCCCTTGGCACTGTGTACCTTTGAGGTGGGCTGGGCTAGCAACTATAGCTAAGGCTGACAAGAAGCAAAGCTGCTCCAGCCCTGGGCACTGTGTTTGTGCTTTCTCTCAGTGTGTCCTCTTGGTGTGTTACAGATGGGAGCTCTCAGCCATGACAACAAACAGCACCATCAGCCGCCCCATTGTCTCCAACCAGGGCTGAAGACAACTCGTCCTTCTACCACCCTGCCCTCACCCCTCCACATACTGACCTCTTTGCTCCACTGCCTGCATGAATTTTTAGCCCTTTCAAGCAAGGAATGTGTGAGCTCAGTTTGTCTTGCCCTAGCTAGGCCTCCCTCTGCCCTTGTTATGCTTTGGGCAGCATGAGTGGACAGGCAGAGCTGGCCACTAGGGGAAAAACTGTCTGGCCCCAGCAGCACAGCTGTGACCCTTCTCCTTGCTGGTGACTCTAGAGCTTCCTTCCCTTTCCCTATGGAACTGCAGCTGTGCTGTCTGGTGTCCAGCCACTTTCCAAGGGCCTGAATCAACTCTTAACGCCAGCCATGGCCCTGGGGTTGGTGTCAGAGTCAACCTGAACTGTTCCTGCATTGCCTCAAGAGAGCAGGAACCTCTAGACCTCCTCCTGCCAGCACTGACAGCTTCCTGGCACTAAATGGCAGGCCCCAGCTCCAAGCTGAGCCCAGTGGGGGGGGCTGGGCCCACCTGGACACTGCCCAGCTCCCATTGTAAAACAGCAGCTGGGGGAAGTTTTATAAATGGTGAGGCAGACATGGTTTCTGTGTGTCCTAGCAGATGAACTGGGGGAGAAAAGGGAGAGGGGAGAGGGGAGGGGATTGAACCAGGTGCTTTTCCCTGAAGCTGCACTAGGTGGCTTGTGGCAGCAGCAGGCAGTGGCTGATGTGAGCCACAGCCCTACCTGGGGTGGGGAAGGGAAGCTGGGCCCCCCCCAGCAGCACTGCCATGGGGTACCTGCCTCCTGTCCAGAGCTGTGCTGTCCTGCAAGAGGACAGAAGAAAAACGGTGTGTATCTCCTGGGCTGTGCTGCCTCAGGTAGGTGGATGCTCTGTAGCTTCCTGCTTCAGGGCTGGAGGTGGAGGGATGCCTGGAACAGCCTTCCTGGGTGGCACAGAGGGCTGTGCCCATCCCCACCAGCCTGAGGCATCTGATGTGAAGAGGAGCTCCAGTGGCATCTGTAGTGGAGCTAGTGCAGAGAAAGCTAGGGAAGCACTCAGGGTGTTTCCTGGGATGTAAAGTCACAGGGGCAGCTGAGGTGGTGGTGGCTGCATGCCAGGAACCTGGGTGGCAGAGGGCCCAGGCTGTCTCCCCTGCCCTGAGGGCTGGCATATAGCCAGGGTCAAGTGCTCGTCCAGCAGCACGAGGTTGCAGAGATGCCTGGGCTCCTCAGCCTGCAGGAGGTGGCCAATGCAAGTACAGTGGAGCAGTCTGGAGTGGCATGAGAGCAGTGAAAACCCTGTGGCAAGAGAACAGAAGGCCCCACAACTGTGACAAGAGCTTGTTCTTCACACGCTGGCAGCAGCTTGCCATGAGAGGTGATGAGCATCACTGGCCTGGAGGGAAACAGGGTGTGCTGTGACAGCACATCTGGCTGAGAGGGAGAAGCCCCAGCCTGGGCTCCTCATTTGTGGTCCTTGGCACAATCCTGCAGGTTACCCAAGAGGACTTAGGTGAACATCTACCCTGTGTTGTCCAGCAGCTCTAACTCCCTTTATCAGCTGCCTCAGCCACAGGCATGCTCTCAAGCTGTGAAATAAATGGAGTTTTTTTGCCATGCACTAAAGCACCAAGCCTAGTCTCCTTGCAGGGTGTCAGGAAATGCCCCCTGAGCACCCAGAGTCCCTACGCTGGGTTGTGTGGTGCTGAGCACAGAGGCTCCTCAAGTCTGTCCATGAATGGCTGTCACTGGGAGGAATCACAATTTCTGGGGCATCAAGTGGAGACAACAGGCCCTGGAAAGCTCAGCACCCCTCTAGGAGAGCAAACCTTTGAGGAGGAGAAGTCTTCTCTGGGAAGAAAAGAAGGGGCTCATCAGGGAGAGGGGTCACTGACACTCCACCCCTCTTCAAGGGTTCTCTTGGGTTCAGGGGTGCTGTGGCTCTAACGTGCCTCTGCCAGGAACCTACTGCAGGCCTGGACATGGGACACTGTTCACCACCTTGTTCCAGGTGTCTCCAGTGTATTTTCTTGGCTTATCAGCTCTTTCTCCCAGCACCCAGCTCAGTCATCAGTGATGCTGGAGAGCAGCTGCCAGTCAGGCAGGCTAGACACAGGATGTTCTACGGAGCTGGCAGGAGCTGGGCAGATGTGTGCCCCACAGGGAGATCCCTACTGCCTTTGTCACTGCCCCCTCCTGAGCGGCAGGTTTGCTTTAAAGACCCTGGCTTCCTTTTATTACTTCCCCTCTCAAATTTCAGCTGGCTGCAAGGGCTATTTTTAGCGGCCTGCCTTCTAAAAATAGCTCTGAGCTGCTTGGAGTTGCGTCACAAGAGGTAACTCTGGCCGTGAGTGGCTTGGCCTCTGCACCCCAGGAGGGTACAAAAGCAGGCCAGGAGCAGCAGGGTCAGCAGGTTCAGCCACAGCCGGAGGCAAAGGAGGCAGCGGTTCCCTGCCAGCTTCAGGCCATCCCAGCCCCAGCAGCATGACCATCTTCTGCAGCCACTGCCACCGGCCACTGCAGGCAGAGATGAGCTGCCTGCCTACGAGGGCTAAGCAGGCACCCAGTGCCTCGAGGCCCTTCAGGTGAGCTCCCTCCCGTCTCCTGCCCTCCCTCAGGGCTGGAATGGCCTCCCCCCGGAGTAGCTGGTATAGGGTCTGATGGCCTTTGCAAGGTACTGACACCAGCCTGTGACAGCAGGACTGCCAGCCGGCGCATGGGGAGGAGGTATTTTAGGTGGTTTAGGAGGAAGGGCATATTTTACTGGGGTGCACATTCCAGCACCGGGCGTAGTCTCTGTCCTGGTGGGGTTTGGTGGGGAAGTTGTGTCACATGGGCTGCCCACCAAAGCACAGGTCATCGTCCAACCTGGTGCCCAGCTGGAGACGCACCAGCCATACCAGCAGCATGTGTCCCTGGGTAGGTTTGAGCACCTCTGCCTGTGCCCACAAAGTTTACACTCCTAGAGGCAGCAGCTGGCACAGGTGCTGAGCATCTCCACTCCATATCCCCGAGCTCGCAATTCTTCCCACAATGACAGGCAGGGAATGCTGTCCCTTCCCCTCCCTGGACACGTGTCCCAGGTGGCTGGCTTTGCAGGTCAACTAAGACTGCTTCCAAGGCTCGCCGAGACCAGATCAATGCGGAGCTGCAGGTGCTGCGCTCCCTGCTGCCCATCTCTGCACAGGAAAAGGAGCGGCTCTCCTACCTCCACACCATGGCCCTGGTGTGCCTCCAGCTGCGGGGGGCTCAGCTGTTCCCTCCAGGTACCCTCAGCACCGCTGCACTCCACACTCGCTTGGCTCTGTGTGGGGCACTGCCCCTGCCTCATCCAAGACGGCTCTCAACTCTCATCCCCCTGCAGGCTTGGCTCCTCCTGCAGGACCAGCCCTTGGCACAGAACTACTCTCCCTGCTCCCAGGATTTCTGCTTGTGCTTTCAGCAGACAGCAAGCTGGTCTACATCTCAGAGAATGTGGCTCAGGTCCTGGGCCTCTCTGTGGTAAGGCCTGCTCACTGGGCATTTGCAGTCACTGTCCCCACACCCATCCTGGTGCCTTTATTGCATGCACAGCACGCTGCCCCAGCAGACACTGGGCTGTGGCTCCAGCAGGCTGTGCACCCACGATGCCATTCAGGGCCCACTGAGACTGGCACAGTCTCTGAGGGCAGCCTCCTCTTTGTCAGGTGGAGCTGCTCGCCCAAGGGGACTCGGTCTTTGATATCCTAGATGGGCGAGTGGGAGAAGATGTGCACAAGAAGCTCCTCCTGGCCCAGGAGGAGCCTGGCAGGGGTAAGGGAGGCCTCAGCTGGCATCTCATCATGGATCTTGCCACCCTGCTCTGGCCTTTGGCTGTGATTTAGAGAGCCAGGGCCAGCCTTGCTGGGAGCAGAGCGCAGGAGCTCCTGACCCACTCTGAATGGTGTATTTCCCTGCAGAAGTCACTTTTGTCAGCGAGATGCGCACGTCCAAGGCCTTCCGTCTGCAGCACGGGGGAAATCGGGTTGTGGCAGTGTGCGGGCGCTTTGTGGCCCTGCGCTGGCCACCCTCCCCCTCCACTACAGCCTTCCTGGCCCTCTGCACACCCGTTATGCAGTCGCCCACAGATGGCGAAGCTGCTTCCCAGGACGACATATTCCAGAGCATGCATCTCCTGGACATGACGTTTATTGATGTCACGGAGAGGTGAGGGGGGCCTGCTTGAACCACAGCCCCAGCTGTACATCTCAGGCAGCAAGAATCAATTCTTTCACCAAGCCTGTGTATGGGATGCAGGCTAGACACTGCATGAGCACTGAGACTCTCACAGACATCTCCCAAAACTCTTCCCTCATTTACAACTTATTTCTGTACTTCTCTTGTTTCATTCTCCATCATGCAGCAGCTGCTCCTTGCTGACACGGTGCAGGCTCTGTACAGCACTCAGCCCCCATTCCCCTTGTCTTCCCCAGTGTCGCCTACCACCTCGGCTACCACAGGGAGGAGCTGGTCGGTCAGTCGTGGTACAGCCTCCTGCACCCTGAGGATGCTGACCTGGCAGCTGCCCAGCACAGGGCTGTGGGTGAGTGTCAGGCCTGGGAATGTGTGTGCTGTCCCCTGGCTCCAGGGTTTGGTTATGCCTGAAAGGTGGCTATCCAGGACAGGAGCAACAAAGCAAATTCAGCCCTTCCTGTTGTGACTCCCTGCTCCAAAAAGCATGAGGCAAGGAAGTGGTTACACACCCCATACACTGTCTATAAGTAGTTTCCAAGCTGGGCGTGGGCATCCCACTTTGCCACGGTATACAGAAGAGGGACACGCCTACTTGAGCCCCATCTCTTTGTGAGGACAGGAGTACTACGGACCCGACGCTGCTCTGTCCTGCTGGGGCCAGACTAGTGACCGGCGGCAGAGCTCATGAGAGGGCAGCCTGCGGGCTATCTAGGCAGCCTGAGGCCGTGCCCTGCTGCTGGCTCACGCAGTCCCTTCCCTTGACCGCAGCGCTGGGGGCCGGGGCCGGGCCCGCAGCGGAGACGGCCGTGCTGCGAGTGCTGCGCAAGGACCGTGCCTGGACCTGGCTGCGCGTATGGGCGCGGCGGGACGGCGGCTGCATCACCTGCACCTGCCGCTGCCTCAGGTGAGCGCGATCTGGAGGGGCGGGGGGTGCATGACCTGTCGCTGCCGCTCAGCAAGGACCCCCAGGCTGTCCCTTACCCCGTGTCCGCTGCAGGGAGGAGGAAGCGNCGCCGCCACTGCGCCCGCACCCCGCCGCTGGCCCCGTCCCGAGGAAGCCGAGGACGATGCCTCTGCCTGCCTTGGGAACTCTCTGCTGCACCCTCCCCAGTTCTTCCGGTTTTCTTTTAAACAGAAAATAGGATGCAACATTCCAAGTGTGCTCTCACAGGTGTCGAGTCTACAGAGATGCTGATATCCCTTGGTCTGCTTGCTGTACCTTTCCTAATGCAGGCCACTGTGTGTAACCACATCTCCTTTCAGCCTGCTGGTCACGTCTCACAGCTGCAGCTGATCCACTTGGAGGCCGTGGCAAACCCTCGTTTTATACACTTAGTGCTCGTGTTAGAAACTGCTTAGGCTGCGATAAATCCGGCACCAGGACGACTCAGTCTAGCAGCGCAGAGTGATCCAGACCTTGCACTTAAAACACTTACTGACTGCTTACTTGGATATCGCCAGGGCCTTTGTGTACGTGACCCATTCCTCCGAAAGGAACGATTTTTGCTAAAAAATAACCTAACAAAAAGAACAAAAATAAACGCCGCTCCCCCACGTGACCTCCTTTGGCTGTGCGTGCCCCGCTTCCGCTTCCGCCGGTGCCGCGCGGGCCGTTCCGGGGTCGCGGGGCCGGGTCCCGGGGGCGATGGGGCCGCGCCGGGGATGGGCATGGGGCCGTGGCAAAGCCAAAGCCAAAGCCGCCGCCGCAGAGAGCGAGGAAGAGGCGGTCGCGGAGCAGGCGCTCAGGAGACTGAAGCCGGCGGAGGAGAGCTCTGGCTCCAGCGACGATGGCGGGAGCGTGGCGGGGGCTGGCGGGAAAGGTGAGGGGGGAGGCCCGGCGGGAGCGACTCCGGGCAAGGCGGCGACCTCGGCTCGGGGCGTCACGGACGTCCGTTTAGTGGGAAACTAGTTTCCAAATGGCTCGGTGCCCTCTCGTATTCCAGCTCCTGCATTCCTTCCTCGCCTGCCCGGCTGAGCATCTCAGGGATCACCGGCACGGTTTGCGCTGGAGCTAGGTGAGATGCCCCTGAAACAAACACGTGTAGGGGCCCCCTCCCCAGTTTCCTTCCCAGTGCATGGAGTCACAGAACCATAAAATGGTTTGGGTTGGAAGGGACCTTGAAGATCACCTAGTTCCACCTCAGGGACACACCTCGAACTAGGCCAGGTTGCTTTGGAAGGTGTCACACGTGTTGGGGACAATGCTCTGTGCCAGTTCATATGTGCAGGAGCTCGAGAGGCCCTCACAGGACAGGAGAGTGGAAGAAGCAGGCAATGCGTGGCTGTGGGCACAGCGTGGGTTGAGAGTCAGGGACTGGGGGTCCTCATCCACAGCAGCAAACACAGTTTGGTTTCCTCACCTCAGAACGATCCAAGTGAGGATGAAAACCTTACGAAAAATACAGTGAAAGCTCTTGAAGGGAATTGTGAGGGAGTGGACATTGGTGTCAACTGCAGGGCAAAACGCAGCCTGTCAAAGGAGTCACTGGTTGCCTTGTGAAAGGGTCTCCAGGGTGTGCCTGTGTGGGGCCGTGGGGGAGGCACATCTCTAGAGGTGAGCTTTTGGCAGTGGGATTCAGAAGTGGGCAAGGTGCCTCACCATCTGTTGTAGGCATTTTGTTTTCCTCTGGTGAGGAAACGGCGAGCAAAGCTCAGAGAGAGGATCATCGACAGGTACTCTTTCCTTCCCACAGCTGGATGGGAATGGGAACAACAGTTTTGCTTTTGCCATCTGTCAGGGCGCTCTGTGATCTTGTTTCTGGAGCACAAGGAGTTATATTAGAGTCTAGCACCGATTTTGCCTCAGCAGGGAACAACTGGGCAGATACCAGGTATTTCTTTAGGCCATCTGTTCTTGCATCCTGGACACTGATGTGCTCTGCAGGTTGTATAGCTCCTTGCAGGTTCAGCTGAGGAAGGCATCAGGTGTCCATGTGTCACAGGAGTCTGTGGGAAGAGAGGAAGCACGAGGAGGCTGTGCTTGAGAGCAGGAAATGCCTCTGTTATCAGCAGGTAACAGTAGCTTATCAAGAGGTGCAAAAAGAAGGAAACAATCCACAAAATAATGGATAAAGGGGAAAAAAATGGCAGGAGGGAAAATTAAAGGGACTACAGAGACAGCAGAGAACAGGTAAGTTATATTCTAAGGGGGGAAAAGGAATGAAAAAAAAAGGGAAATTAAGTCATCAAGAAAGAATGCAAGTAACAAGGAAAATATGCGAATCCTGCCATTTTAACCAGAACCTTTTCACACACACAGTTGCTAAATCTGCTGCCCAGCAGTGAATGCCTGCTGGGACCATTCACTTCTGCCCCAGAACAGGCTTCTTTTTTTTATGGTGATGTCCAGTGATGTTTTTATCACTGTAAGGGGTTAATTCAGTCTCCTACAAATAGGCAGTAGGATTTTGTGGACTGATACTACCGTGTGGAAATAATTTTCACTATTAGGTTTCAGGTAGTCAGGTTTGATCTCCTATACCACTATTGAAATACTTTATCAGTGCAAATCTGCATGCCTTTGCTTTGTCTGATTTATACCAAATCTCCTTTTGGCATAATTTTATATGGTGTCTTTATCTCATTTTCATTGAAGTCTTTGCTATTTAAACAGTATTGTTTTGGAATTGCAGCCAAATGGAATATTGGAGTGCAAGTGATGGTGCCTTGTCTTCACCAAGTGCTGAGAGTATCTTCCACATAATTATTCCTTTCTTTTAATGCTTTCTTTTTCTTTTGACTGTCCTTGTTCAGAGTTTGGATAAGGGGGGGTGTTGAGGGGAAGCAGTGCAATGAAGTCATGCTGTGTTCACATTTCCTTTGTCCCTTGTGCAGCAGACTGGATAGTCACTGTTCCTGTATCCCACCTCAGAGCACTAATGAGTGTCATCAGAGCAGAGTTCTGAGCATTCAGAACAAGCAAAATGAAAAAGTTTATTGAGGCGGCTCTTGGTTGTGCCCATTATGTTTTCTGGATGATGAGAGTAGTTTCTGAAAGTCTTGGTTATTGCCAGGATGAGAGTGCTTAGGATGAGTCAATGCTCTGAGACAATGTGACTGACCTCATGTTGCTTCCTGAATTTGGCAAAACACACGTGAACCTTGCTCGTGGGGCAATGTTCCATGTTTGTGTGGGAAGGGTTTGGGAGTGATTGGGCTACAAGAGCAGTCTGGGGGGCACCTGGCATCCAGCCGAAGTATCACAGACAGGCTGTGATTGTCCCTGCTGGGCCACAGTTGGGGTGTTTTGCATTGTAAAGGCTCAGAATGACCATGTGCCTGTCACTGCTCAGAGGTACTGAGCAGACAAACACCACCTAAGTCAGTTTGCGAAGGCTTTCCCTTCCAGAAAGGACACAGTGCAAACCCCTTCTTGCCCCTACATGAGAGTGGAATGAACATATCCAAGTGCTGACTGAAGAAATGCTTTCTTGCATTTCAGTTGTTGGTTCTGAACACCTAGAGGTATAAATCTAGAATAAAGAATAGTATGATAGTAGAGATGATAATATTTTTGCATTCTGGTTATAAGAAGCATTAAAGGTTACTGACATTAAGGGATTTTAAAGAAACATTAAAGTGGCAAAGTCAGGACTGAGAGGTGACCCCTCAGAATTTGCAGTGCTCAGCGCAGAGCTCATACTGCTCTTTGCACCAGGTGAAAACCTTGTACTGGTCTTGTGTGTGCTGTTGAGTGGGGAGAGAAGCAAAGACTCTGGGAAGAGGGGGAGGCTGCTCTATTCTAGTGGTAAAGACTGAAGTGATCAACGGGAGTGTAATCAAAGGCTGAGATGCGGTGGTTTCTTTCTGCTGTGCAGTTGTACAGGGAGGGCACCACTATGCTTGTGTCACTGTCTCAAGCTCTGAGACATCCGTCGGGGATGAGAAGTGCCTTGAGAAGCTGTTCAGATCAGGTGCCTGTGCTCTCTTCCAGATCAATCTGACATGTCTTTTGAGGAACTCCTGCGGGTGCAGAGTGATGCAAGGATGAGAGTGAGCAAGAAGGTGCCTGATGGGAAGAAAACTGCAAAGCCTACTGAAGCTACACTGGAGCAGCAACAAGGCAAAAAGGGGTAAAGAGGCTCTTTTGTGACCAGAAAAATGTATACGTTTGCTCTCTGCATTCCAGAAATTACACTGGGAGCTCCTCACAGCAGTGGTGTTGCCTTGGAGCTGGCACAGGTCTCCTTTAAATGTATTGGACAATAATGCCTGTCACTATAGTGTTTAGTTTGGGAATGGTCTGGTGCTGTTTTCAGAGCTCTTAATATCCTGTCTTCTTCAAATCCCCAGCAGCCACCTGTCACTTGATAGTTAAATTGGCACTCAATGCCTTTATACCCTCTATATTAAGGCACTTGTAACCCTTGGCATGGTGTTCACCTCTCAAGCTTTATGATAGTATCCACTGTGACCTGAAATAGTTGCCCTGCTGGTTCCTAAACCCCTTCCTGCTTATCAGTATCTTTTGCCTGGCTCTGACTGGCTGGAGTCACAGACAATTGTTCTGGAATTACATTCCATTCTTCTGCTGCTGTCTCATCTGTGGCTTGTCCGTGTTCATTTTCCTTTTTTCCCTCTCTACAGTACTCGGCCATCACAGACTTTTTTCCTGTATTCAACACAACAAAAGCTATCATACCCTTTTACAGTTCTCTACAGGCCCTCACTGGTAACAGCAATACCCTTGCCCTTTATTTGCAGTATTTAGCTAGTTTTCAGTCCTCAGAGTGGCACCCAAGTGATTTGAATGGGCTTCCTCTGTTACACTGGCACTCCCTAACTTATTTCTGAATCTCTGCTCAATGCACGAGCAGAGAACACGAAATACATTTCTCCTGCCATAAAGGGTTGATTAGGATACTGTTTCTACTTTACTTTTTACCCAAGACTCTGGGGGATTTTGTGTAGTGCAATACCTTCTCACAGTGTCTCTATTTCTGCCACACAGTTTGCATAATTCTGCTTTTGTTTAATTCCTCTAATCTTTTAAGTGATGTATTGCTATAAATCCCACATGCTTTTTCTCTCATGTTTTTGTTATGGAAGTGAGCTTCTTAAAGAAGGGGCTTCAGGACAATCCCCTGGCACTGAGCTGGCTTCAGCAGTGACTCCAGAGCATTGTGCAGGGTTGTAGCCTCAACGGATGTGCTGCCCTAAGAGGGATTTGGAAGACTTGTGCCTGTGGGGTTGTGTTCCTGCTCCAGTGTCACTTGTGGCTGGCTGTGGGTGCTCTCAGCAGGTGGTTCGCGGGTTTCTGATAACTTGCCTGATGTACTGACAAATCACAGGATGCAGCACCCAAGTGATTTGGGGAGAGTAATACCCTGTTCTCCCACCTTTTCCTGGCCTCCTCATATGCCTGAAGCATCAAGCTGTGAAGGCCTGTGTTGCAAGGAGAACTTGTTCCCTTAACTGGTTGTCACTGTCATCCTCACGGTCCTGATTCACTGGGATCTCTTTCAGGATATGTGCCATATGTGGCAGCCCATTTTCCTGGGGGCTGACTTTTTCCTTACTGGTATAAACTGGGCTTCCTCACTGAGTTTGGCCACAGTGGAATTGGCCTCTCTCTGTGACTGTCAGGCCAGTGCAGTAATTCCCAACTTTGACACTCACAAATGCTGAGGGAGCTGGCAGATGTTACTGCTCAGCTACTCTATCATCTGTGCAAGGGCATGGAGAGCAGGAGAGGTGCCTAAAGTCTGGAGGGAAGCCAGTGTCATTACAGTCTTCACAAAGGGCAAGAAGGGAAACTACAGACCAGTCCTGGAAGGGTGACACAAGTGCTTCATTCTGGAAGCCATCTCTAAGCATGTGGAAGAAAAGAAGGTTCTTGGGAGTGGTCTACATGGATTCACCAAGGGGAGATCATGCCTTACCAATCTGGTAGCCTTCTGTGATGGCATGACTGGCTGGGTGGATAAGGGGAGAGCAGTGGATGTTGTGTACCCTGACTTCAGCAAGGCTTTTGACACTGACTCCCTTAACATCCTCTTAGGCGAGCTCAGGAAGTGTGGATTAGATGAACGGACAGTGAGGTGGATTGAGAACTGGCTGAATAGCAGAGCTCAGAGGGTCATCATCAGTGGCACAGGGTCCAGCTGTAGGCTGTCACTGGTGATGTCCCTGGGGGTCAGTACTGGGTCCAGTATTGTTCAACTTGTTCATCAGTGATCTGGGTGAAGGGGTAGGGTGTCCATCAGCAAGTTTGTTGACAGCATAAAGTTGGGAGGAGTAGCTGGTACAGAGGGCTGTGCTGCTGTTCCATGAGAGCTGGACAGGCTGTGCAGCAAAGAACCTCCTGAAATTCAACAAGGGCAAGTGCAGGGTCCTGCACCTGGGGAGGAACAACCCCAGGCACCAGCACAGGCTGGGGGTGACCTGCTGGGCAGCATCTCTGCAGAGAAGGACCTGGGGGTACTGGGGGACAACAAGCTGTCTGTGGGCCAGCAGTGCCCAGGGGACAAGAATGCCAACAGTGTCCTGGGGTGCATTAGGAACTGCATTGCCAGCAGGTCAGGGAGGTGATCCTGCCCCTCTCAGCCCTGGTGAGGCCAGGCTGGAGTGCTGTGTCCAGTTCTGGGATCCTCAGGGCAAGAGAGATGTGGAGCTCCTGGAGGGGGTGGTCTAGTAGAGGGGAAAAAAAAATATTAGGGGACGGAGCATCTCTCCTATGACAACAGGTTGAGGGAGCTGGGACTGTGTAGCCTGGAGAAGAGATGACTGAGAAGGAACCTTATCACTGCAAATATGTCAAGGCTAGGTGTCAAGAGGATGGGGCCGGCTCTTTTCAGTGGCACCCACTGACAGGAAAAGGGGCAATACTGAAACACAGGGAGTTTCACCTGGATATGAGGAAAATCTTCTTTACTGTGAGGGTGACTGGGCACTGGAACAGGCTGTTCAGTCTCCTTCTCTGGAGGTATTTAAAACCCACCTGGATGCAATCCTGTGCAATCTGCTTCAGTAGCCCTGCTTTAGGAAAGGTTCCTTCCACCCCCAGCCATTCTGTGACTCCACGAGAGGAATAATCAGTACAGCACATTTACTGATGCAGGTGGTGGGTTTTCACTTCATACAGCAGAGCTGTTCCAGGTTCCGTATAGGGTTGTTTTAAGCACACTGATACATTTGGTTGTTGTAGCCTTCTGTGGCTTTTGACTGAGTTACCTTTTTGCCTTCTACAGGTATCATGGTGAGGATTGAGCTGGGAGAGTCTGTTGTGCAGTAATGTTCTGAGGGTCCAAATGACCTTCCAGCATATTAGCTTGGGCCTCATTCTGACATTTCCTCCTCTTAAATAAATTTTTCTTGTTTTCAGGCCATTGGAGATGTCTGCCAAGAAGCCTGTACCTTTCCTGCGACAAGTCGTCCCTGTTAGGAAGAAGGTGGGTGCTGCCCCTCCCCAGTTCAGGACTTCTCTTAGCACTGCTGACAGGGTACACACTTGGGAATGGGGCTATTGCAGACAGAACAGGCTACTTCTGGAGGACAGAACTGGGGAGTTCAGGCAGTGACAGTGTTTCCCTGGGGAGAACAATGGGTGGGTTGGAGCAGCTGCAGGTTAACTTGTGAGTTTGTGACCCAGACATTTCTAGAAGGTGCAATGACTGACATCAATGACAGTTCCACTGCAAACCATGATCATTGTTCAGTACTAATCACAGAAGTTCAGATGTCCATCTACTTTCCAATCTGAGTGTAACTTTTGACTTATCATTGTAATATGCTAGTTTCCACAACCTCTTTTTGTCCCTCCCTTTTTGCATGACCTGACCCAGTTAATCTGTGAAAATCTAGATAGGTTTGAGTTCCCAAAGCCATCACCTTGACAACTCAGACAGCTCTTGGTTTGGAGTTGCAGGTGTTTGACAGCAGCACTCCTGCTGCTATTCCTGGATATTCCTGGGTGGCAGACTTGGATATGGAGATGTCTGTTGCATGGTAAACTCAATGCAGGCATGACTTTGGGGATGCCACCTTGACCATTGTACTCGATCTTTGCCAACTGCAGATATTCCAGTGGTGGGAGCATAACATTGCTGGGGAAAAAAAATTGGCTGATCCATGAAGGGAGAGTAAGCAGGCTGTTAACAGGGTAACACTGGCTACAGCTCTTGCCTTTGCCTTCCCTGCTGACAGGTCCAGAGAGACCCTCGATTTGATGACCTGTCTGGAGAGTATAAGCCTGAAATATTTATGAAGACATACAGCTTCCTGGACAGCATCAAGAAGCAGGAGAAGGAGGTGATGCTCTGTGCCTGTCCTTGCCTGGTAGAACCTTGCTTGGCGGGGGCTACTTCTTCACAGGCTTTTCACAGTGGAGGTGACAGGTAGGCAGTCATGCAGCTTTCTGCTCTCTTTCTCAGATGGTTCAGAAGCAGCTGAAGAAATGCCGGAACATGGAACAGAAGGAGAAACTTCAGCGGCTCCTGAACCGTATGGTGAGTTCAGTGCAGCATCTCCTCTCTGAGAGGCACTGGAAGAGAGGACGTGTGACCTGAGGTCTGCCTCGACACTGACACGGGCCATCCTTTTTGTACAGACACAGCAGGAACAGGCACAGAAAAAACAGCAGAAGTTGAGAGAGAGGGAGCTGTCTTTGAAAAGACATCAGAGGGAATTGGCCAAGCAGGGAAAGAAACCCTTCTTCCTAAAGAAGTGTAAGTACTTGGTGTGAGCATGCTGCAGGAAGATCTAGAGGAGTACTGCTAGCAAGAATTCAAGCACTGGAGCAAGGTGTCCATACTATTCCACAGAGCTGTGGGGGGATTGTTTTAGTGCTGGTACTCAAGGGACAAGCTAAGCCTGGACCAGGGAGGGAGAGGTGTGGAGGGGTTGCTCTCTAGAGATGTTTTGGGCTTTAGTTTAAAATTTGACTTCCCTCTCCTCTGCAGCTGAGAAGCGGAAATTGGAACTAGCTGAGAAGTATGCAGAGCTGAAGAGGAGTGGAAAGCTGGAGAGCTTCCTGAACAAGAAGAGGAAGAGGAATGCCATCAAAGACAAGCGCCATCTGCCCTCACAGAAGAACCTGTGACTGTTGGACAGTCATGCTGTTGTCTGGCACTGGCTTATTCTGCCTTGGCCAGACCTGGAGGATGGTTATCCCTCTTCCCAGGATCTGCCTTCCACTGTACAGTGATGCTCTAAGGCAGGAGAGCAGGGGCTGAACTGAAGGAAATAATGTGGTTTTTTTGTAGCTGAAGTATCTTCTTTGCTTGTGGTTTAGATCGTGCCTGGGTGGTGACAAGTGTGTCATGCAGATGATGATGGTGATGACAGCTGTCTTTGCCCTTATATCTGCTCATTTCTAACTCTAGCAAGGAAAGCATGAGTCCTGTCCTGCTGGCTCTACTCCAGGTTCTTTTAGACTTCCACTGAGGCAGAAAAGGACGTGGGATAATGTCTGCTCAGAGCAGCAACCCTGACTTCAGATCAACCCTGACTTTAGTGGGATCTGGTAATGTCCAAGGTCAGATGCCTTCACCTCTCTTGGTGTCTGCTCTACTGCTTCCGGTTCTCAAGATGGAACTTTTTGTTCCCTCATTCAGGAAACCTGTGTGGTGTTAGTCCATAATTATTGTCGTGTTCTCAGTGAAGTGCCTGGCTCTGTCTTCTCAGCACCTCTGTCACAGGTCTGAGGGGTGGGTGGGTGCTGTAATGTCAACCCAAAGTCTTTTCTTCCTAAGGGTGAATGAATCCTGTTTCCTCAGCCTTTCCTAGCAGTGCTCCAGCCTCTGACTACTTTTACATACTCAACTGGAGTCAGCCCAGACAACCAATAGGTATCTTTTGGTGGCCTAGCATGGATCAGTATCTGGATGTAGTCTCACAAGAGATGAGTAAAGGTTAGAGATCACTCCATGTGGGCTGCTCCTGGTGATGTAGATCTAGGTGTGGCTGGCCTTCCTCATACACGGGGCATGCTGTGACTGCTCAGGTATTGCTGTTTGGGATCTCTCCTTCAGAGCAGCTTGGTTTCACAGGGTCATATCCACAGGGTTATTAGCGCTTCTAGGAAACTGATCCTGTATGAAATAAGGTACCTGTTTTCCTTTATTCCCACTGTCAGTGCTGTTAACAGTCAAAAGTGTTTGACCTCAGGGGAATCAATGCCTCTCTCCAGTATCCCACCTCCTGCCCTCTTGCGTCTCCTTGGTCCATTTGCCCCTGACTGCCATGGCTGTGCTGACAAGGGGATGGCTCAGATGACCCCAGTGTGACAGGTCACAGTGTGCTGGGAGAGTGCCTGGGCGCAGCTGTGCTGTGTGGGTGGCTGCAGGTGTTTGAGGCATGGGGACAGGCCTTGCTGGGAGCAAAACATGGAGCATGGAGCAGGTCAGCCAGCCTGAAGGTGTTGCTGAACCACTTGCCTCCACTAGTTCCTGTGGGTGATGCAGGTTCTGCTCTGGTGAGAGGACTTAGTGGAACTGGGGGAAGGCAGTAGACATTGGATGTGCCAGCTTGGCTAGAGACCTGCTGCCAGGGCCTCCCTGAGGGGTCATGTGGCACTCCTCAGCATTCCTGAGTCCCTGTGTCCCTGTCCCCTGCTGCAGGTGCAAGGCTGGTGCACCCCCAAAGTGCCTGCAAGGAGGACATCCTCATTGGGATGTCACCTGCAGTAAGCCTGTGGCCTATGAGCCTGTGGCCCGTGTGTGTGCCAGCTCCTGGGCCCAGCACCCTCAGCAGGGGAAGCTCTGGGGCATTGCCCAGCTCAGGCAGGGCTGAGGTGCCACTGGGTACTGGGCAGGAGGCAGCATGGGAAGCACCAGGGGAAGAAGATGCTTCCAACATCTCCAGAGAGCTTCCTACTGCTGGGGAGCTGCTCTTTCCAGTAGCCTCCCAGCCTCAAGCAGTTGCCTTATTTTCCTTATTCCTAAGGCAATTTGGGCAGACCTGCATTGCTGTCCCTCCAGGTGGAGTGTGGGGACTTGCTGTGGGTGTCCCTGGGCATGATTGGTCCCAGCTGATGCGACTGCAGTGGTTGCACAGGTGGTGGTGGCTGACAACACTGCCATGCGCACCCAGTCAGTGACACCAGGCACTCACAGGACCTGTGGGCCAGGAGGAATGGCTCCAGATCCAGTGGCCTGGGATGCTCTCCCCATCCTTAGGTGGTCACTGAGTGAGCCTCTCCACATGCTCTGCATCTGAACAGACACCCAATCACACAAGGTCCCCACAGGAGTGGAGGGGATCTACCTGCTGGCAGGGAGACAGACATGAAAAGGCTGCAGGGCTCAAGTCTTTTATTGCAAAGAGGGAGATACAAAAAAAGGACAGTCACCCCTTTTTGGGTCCCCCCAGGCCTGCAGCTGGCTGAGAGGGGTGACAGCAGGGGGAGGCCCAGGCCTTGCTTCTGCATGGGGACCTCTGCTCACACAGTGGGGAGCAGGCTGCTGCCAAGGACCACACTGGAGCCAGGGCCAGCCACAACAGAAAAGTGGGTGACCTGCTGTGTCTCCATGTGGCACCCTGGCTGGCCAGAGAGCAGTGCTGCACGGGGAACACTGATAGGGAGCCTGGCACAGGGTAGGGCTGCCTGGCCTCACCCAGACACAGCTCATGGCAGGCGGCCCTGGCCTCCTCCCCTGCTCCCTGTTTTACCAGGTGGGGTGCTGAGGTTACAAACTGCTCTGCAGCCTTACAGAGGCTGCTGTGGGGGCCCTATCCATGCGCCCCTTGGGGCGCTGAGCAGTTTCGCCCAGGGAAGGAGGGAGCAGGGTCATTGCCCTCTGTCCAGGCGGGGAGCTCCGCAGCCTGCCGCGGGTTTGTAGGTGCGACCAGGCATGGGGATGCCCAGGCTGTAGCTCCTGCTGGCTCGTCATGTGTTGTCCTGGGCCAGCTCCTCTGGGCAGGCAGGTTGGTCCTGGGCCTTGCGCAGCCCCATGGGCAGCTGGGCTGGGGTGCTGTGCTGCAGGTCCGGCCCTGGGGGGGTGTGGTGCTGGTGCCGCTGGTACTGCACAAACATACAGACCTTCATCCCAATGGCCAGCATGTTCTTGCCCATGAAGATGCTGGAGACCCGGGCATCCCTGAAGAAGACCATGTTGCTGCCTCGGATGAAGATGGTGGCGATGTTGACAGTGAGCATGCTCAGCATGGGGTACAGCATCATGCGGTGCGGCACGATGCCGATCCCCTGCATGCTGATCTCGCACAGGGACACGCACGGCAGGACCAGGAGCAAGATGTAGCAGTAGAAGAACATGATGCCCTCTGCCCAGAGCGGCAGCCCTTTTTTCTGAGGCTCCCACAGGTTGGCCTGAATGTCCAGCACGTCCAGCATGTCCACAATGACCCAGAAAAGGCGGTTGCGGAGATCTTCCTTCTTCTTGAATGTTCTGACATACTCCATGTGCTCTGTGGCCACCAGCAACACATAGAGAGCTGGGATGCAGATGGAGAGCAGCAAGGTCAATGCTTTGCGGGCTATGAGATCCAAGCTTTTCCGGTCAGCTTTATAATTCTGGTATACAAAGTAGACTTTGATCTCCAGAACGAAAACATACAGGAACCAGAGGATCATGGCGTATCCTCGCTTAGCTGTCTTTACCTCTGCCCCAACCCAGATAGCCACATAGCGGAGGACCAGCAGGAAGCATATGTCACCCACTGCCACCATGACACAGATGCCCAGCTTCCTGGAGCCCTGGCTCTGCTCCACCAGGTAGGCATCCATGAGGACGAGACTGGTCATGATGAGCACAGTGGAGAGGCACACATGGGGCTTGCTGACAGGTGGCGGGGGAACCATCCTGCACAGAGGAACAGGCAGGATCATCAGGGAGTTGCTGAGATTTCCTATCCCCACCCTTGGGGCCTCTTCTGCCACCCTCTCAGCAGCTGTGGACGGCTGAAAGAAGGGAGGGAGCCATTCATAGATTTCTCCCATCCTATATGCTTGCCTTGTTCCAAACCTGCAGATTTCTAGCCAAAGAGCTCCTGAGACCGACCAGGCCATCCTGGTGCCATGTGCTGGCTGAAACTGAGCTCCTAGGAAGCACATGGTGGGGCAGGCTAGACACTTGGGACACTTCAAGCACTCGGGATCCCACTGCCTCTTCCGGTAGCTCATCACACTGACGAGCCTCTGCCACCATGGAGGGTACATGCCTTATTTTCCGTGGGATTTATATAATACCAGACAGTGGTATTCCTTATATTTTCCCCTCACAACAAGGCACGTTAAGATTGGATTTATGCGTTTAACCCAAGCAGGCCCTTAAATGCTATGATCCAGGCCCGTGCTTTTTTGTCTCTTTATTTTCATGCACAGCACAAGATGAAGCCTGGCTTTTTTAGCCTGGCTCTCTTGTGGGGTGGGAGGGAAAAAACTGTCCTGGTATTCAGATTCTTCAGGTTCACACCCCCCAAGAGCTTCGCCTAGAGCTGTTTGCCAGTACCCACCCTGCCCCAACACCATAAACTGAAAGCAAGGAAAAGCAGCACGAGCCCACAGCTCCAGGACACAAGGAGCTCTGAAACAGGCCCTGAATTTCTGTGGGATACTCAGCTTTCCTGGGCTGGGGCAGAGCAAAGCACTGTCCCCAAAAGCACCCTGCTTGCCTTGCACAGCACCAGGGCTGTCAGACTCCCTCCCCCTGACCAAGCACAGTTGCAGGCAGCTGCCTTCAGAGGCAAGGAGGGAGGACAGAGCTGGGGCCTCACCAGGCAGACCTTGGCAGCTGCTCTGGAGGGGAGCCAGCCCCCCGGATGAAATGGAGGATGAAACTGGGCTGATGGCTGTGGCACAGTTCTGCACGAGGGCTGCCCACGCAGAGCCTGCCTCTGCCGTGCCTGGGCTGTGCAGGGGCCCTGGGACACCATCCTGCTCATCCACGGGGCAGCATGCAGGTGGCAGTTGACCATGGAGCAAATGCTTGGGAGCAGGGTGGAGGCCGCACAATTAATGGTCATCCCTGCACGTGGATGCTCCTGGTGCTGAAATTGATGGCACAGGGCCCTGGGCACAAGCTACCTGAACTCCTGCTTTTTGGCTGAGGGAGCAGGCATCCGGCGCAGTCGTGCATCCCTGGGCCCAGCAGCATCCTGGCACGTTGCTGGAGGCAGCGAAGCCTGAACCTGTCAGACACAGGTGCCTCTCAGGGGGAGGGATCAGAGGCTGGTGGGCATGGGGGAGCCCGTGGATGTGGCACATCTGCAGCGTGCCACACGGCCGGGGGCTCACTCGCCTGGCACCCCACGGCCTGCCCGAGCTTCCGCGGGGGCTGGGGGTACCCCAGGCCCCGGCTCAGCACGGCCCCGCCGGGCTCCATCCCCTGGGAGCGCCGG
>WAAG01061507.1:0-21521 GCA_013390105.1 Tichodroma muraria
TCTGCACCTGAGAAGACCAAGCGTGTCTTATTAATGATGGATTTGTGCTTCAGGCTGCTGCTCCACCTGGCTCTGTGTGTGCAGCATTAAGTAGAGCTGGGCAGAGGAACCACCAGAAATGTTGTCAGTAAAAACTAGAAGCAGCTCACTTTTTTTTCCTAAAAAAAAAATAAATAAAATAAAATACAAGGACTCTTCATCTTTGCCTCATAATTTTCAGTGACAAGTGCCCTTTACATTTGCAATGTGGTTGATTTGTAACTCTAATCGCCCCTCCAAAGTTGATCTAGCCAAGATACTTGGTGTTTTCATATTATCTTGCCTGGTTAAAAACTGAATTCTTGGTTTTGCTATTTAAGCAGAATGCTGCAAAGCTGGTAAGGCCTGAGATAAGGTCTAACAACTCTCTTTCCTCATCTTCCTGTTTGTGACCAAAGGACATACTAGATGGCACCAGAAAGCTGCTGTTCCCAGGCTGTGGAATTTTGCATCCCTTCTCACAGGGACAGGTGATCTGAATTGTGGTCCAGAAATGCACTACCTCTTGTTGGCAGTGGCAAATGCAGTGTTTTCCATACAATGGTGGTGGCAGCTTAGCCTTAATCTTGTCTTTCTTACCTTAAGAAATATTATCATGTAAGAAAGAAGAAAAAAAATAAAGCTGCGTCTCACATTTCTTCTTTCTCTAGAACAACTGGGAAACCAGAGTATGGGGTGCCCTCTGCCATCTTTACTAACTATGCTTTGAGGAAACAAAAGTAAAATAAAAAACAATTTACACAGCACTACCACAGAACTCTATCACCAGCCAAGAACAAACTACAGCAATACACTATCATGGCGTTATTTACAACATGATGGAACGTTATGCATATAATAAATTACATTTAATACTTTTCCTCTTAAACTCTGATAAAAGTAAGCTCATGCTTATTTTATTTTTGTTCAGTCCAATATTATTTCCTCTATGTATCTTAAGTGCATAGGCAAGTATAGGAGGTGACAGTGCTGTTTGCCTATCTTTTCTATGTTTTTAGAAGCCAAATTGCTTTCCAAATTTGTAATACATCACAGTATGCTACTGTCCTCACTGAGATTTATTTTATAGCACATGCCTTTCCACAGCAGAAGGAGCAAGGGATTGTCAGCTACATGTGTGCTTATATTGATGTTAAGTCTTACTAAGAGATCTTGTGAGCTCTTTCCAAGCTGATGAGGGAAAAGAAGGAAGTAGAATTTGTATAGCATTGCATGCCTTGGGAAGTCTGAGAGTGCTCCTGAACTTAAAGGAAATTTGCAGAGGAAAGAGCCAGGAAGAAGGCTGGGGCTCCCAGGGGTAGGTGGAAACTGAGAGTCCTTTGTTGCTCTGCAGGACAGAAAGTTCGACTGCTGCATTTATTTTGCAGCTGTTCCGAGATTCCATACTGGTGTATGCAGAAGTCAAGCTTTGTTTTGTTAATAAGGGGAGGGCCTGTTTGTGTTTTGGTGAGTTTTTTTAAAAGTTAAGCCAATTTAACTTAACGTTAATAACCTGTAATAGCTACCCTGTGTGGGCTCTGGGCCGTAGTGGATGGGATGTATCCCAGGGCAAAAGGCTTTGCTCTCCTGCTTATAAGAAGCAACCTGGCCTCTAGGAGCTGAAGAGTCCCATGACAGGCACCTTTGTATGGGCCCAGGTGCCAGAGGAGCTTGGAGCCCCAGAGAGGTGCAGAAGTACTCTGAGGGAACAAAGGGAAGAAGAGCACGCAAAGCGGTCCCCTTGGATATCTATGCCACTCTTCTGCTCTCTGGGTTTTCCGTGGACAGTCAGCAACACAGTTTCTGCAGGGGCTAAAGGCTGACTCCCTCCTTAAAAAAGGATTTGGAGGAAACAACCTGGCATAAGCGATACTATAGATGAAGAATGTAAAAGCTGCTGGGTTTATAATGAGATGGACCTTGGGGAAGTTGCCTGCAGAGAAGGAAATCGCCTCCAGCCTGAGCAGAGCAGTGGGAGTGTCCCACTTCTCCCCATCTAATGCTGTTCTGCAAAGGGAAAATTCTGATCTGCTTTGTGTTCAGATGGCCCCTGCATGCTCTGCATAAATATTCATGTGTGAAGTTGTTAGTTTCCTAGAGTAATTTTAACTACTTAAACATTATTTCTGTTAATCAAACTATGAAAATGTATCCAGCTGAAGTCACAAGAGTGCACTCTATGAGGATAACTAGTTTATTGCTACAGGCCATGCCAAATGTAAGTCCTTGATTGTGTACACAACCAACACATGCAAACACTTGGTTTAGTTTTTGACCTAGGGTAAAGTAGTCTTACTAATGCAGGTAGCCTACTTCTAACTGTATTCCTTTTAACTTATTTGTATTTCTGCAGGGTTAAAAGGAGACTATAATGGTAGCTACCCTACTTTTGTGAATGTTAGAATGCATAGAGGATAAAAACTGAGCTTCCTACCTACGGTCCATATATTCATTGGAAATTAACAACATGTCACTCAATGTGTTCTCCCCAAGAGAATACACCAGGAACTGACACCAAAGCAACTATGAAAACGAAAACTGAGTACTGCAAACACTTCTAAAACCCATTCAGAATTAATTTTAAACATCTGGCAATGGCTGAAGACTGGAAAGATGTAAATTCATTTGAGTTTCCTTTACATAGTTGGGAGTAAAGACAAAGGTCATGTCCCAAAAAAAACAATGCCCTGTCTTTTTCAATACAAGTGAAAGTGGAGTGCCTTCCATATTAAAATTATCACAGGATGTTTCCCAATATAAAAAACTATGTGCAATTTATGTACAATATTCCCATACACTACTCTGACTGGCAATACTCAAAGCCAATGCTATGATTACAACTGTTAGGTTCAAAGAAGAGCACACTCAAGAGGAAATTTGGGGTCTGGTAGCGTTCTAGCTGAGGTAGGTTAAAACAGACCTGCTAATTAGAAATCCTGTATGAGTCCTATGGTATTGAATGAAACCGAAGATTGTAACACACTTGGTCTCTGATATTCTTTACAAAACCCAGATAAACACAGCACAGTTATTCCATTGTCTACAAGTTTACTAATACAATCCATTCCAGGCTTTAAAGGAAGTACTGTTGCTTCCTCATTTAAAAGCATATGTTATTTTTTTTCCATGGTTGGTTCTATTTCCTATTTCAGTCTTGACGTTGCTGAAGGTGCGCTGCTGTTCCGCAGGAGAGGTGGCCTACAGGATGCTTGGTTGGTTACAGGCAGCAGGATAGCAGACTGCTCTGTGTCTGTGCAGTAGCCCAGTTCTGTTCTGGGCTGCCTTTTCCTTCCCACAATGGCTGTGAGGTGGGATGACCCACGGGTGGATTCCGGCTGCTTTGCCACAGGGAAGCCTTGCCATCACTCAGCACTACCTGAGGGATGTGCTCCAGACAGAGACCAGAAGTGGGCCTGCAGCAGGATATCTGGGGGCTGGCAGGCTGCCTGAAGGCAGGCCTGGGCTGTTTGTCCTGTGGCTGTGCTTTAATGCAAAGCAGTAAGCTGGATTTTGGTTAGAATATTTGTTTTCAGGTTTAATAATTACATGCCTGATAACAATATGTGTGTGCGTATACGTGTGCTTGAAGAGGAAAATTTGTATAAGCAGCAGGATTTAAAAAAAGGAAATAGTACATTGATAGGATTTGAGAGCTTATGCTTTTCTTGTTTGATAGCACCACACTTCTATAGGGTTAGAGTGACAAGAGTCCAAGATGTCATGGGCTCGCCAAGCCTGCTGCAACCTGTCCTCATGCATTGCCACTACACACACACACACACACACACACACACACACACACACACTTGCATACGTTAACCGGGTTCAGAGGAAATGAAGCACACAGGCAACCCAAAGTTTGGTTTTCTGACAGCTGCATGCAGGTGACAGTGCCATGGCTGTGAGAAAAGATCACTGTCAGGCAGACTCCAGTTGTCACGGGCAGCACCTGAAATGGCTGCTCATTTTCGTGGGAGATGCCAGGCACAGGTCAAGTCTTGCAAAAGATTTATGTCCCAATCCAGAAAAATTCTTAGGGACAGGTTTTGCATTACTGCTATTAATCTCTCTCAAGTGTTTCATTAGGATCAAGACATTAATTAGCTCACAGTAATCTAATAGAAAATTAAGGCTTCAGATCTCAAAGCTACATTGGAAGTACAGCTGCACAGGTTTTATCAGGATCAAGGCTGGAAAGCAGCATTTCTCAATGTGGGAGACTGCCTGCGCCATATTTAAATAAATCTCTTATCATTTCAGTTGAAAGGAATCTCCCATGCCCTGTTTTTCAAGAGTTGCTCTGATAACCACAATCAGATCTTCTGTAAGTGTCTCCACAGTCATGCCAAAGTAACAAACACTAAAATGCATCAAGGATGTTTTTCTTTCAACTTTCTGTATCTGAATTCTGCATGCATTGTGCTGTTAGCTAAAACGAGCCCAGCTATTTCACAACAGCGTTTGGGAACTAATCTTGTTCGCATTGCAGATAATAAGTTCTGCCACTGAATTCTAGGGGGACATTATCCCATAGCTTACTGCAGTCTAGAGCCAGAAGGAAGAAATCATGGTCATTTGAGCCCCTGAATATAATTGACCAGGAATTCTTGAGCATATAACCTCTGCTTCAGCTGTCAAAACATATGCTTTCTTTATTTAAGGACTTCAGGTGGCAAGGGAATCTAGTTCATTTACTGGTAAACTGCTCCAACATCCATTGTCCTTCAGTCTCACACATTTTTTCCAGCATCCCTAACATTTAAGCACAAATCCAGCCATGAGAGAGAACATAAACTCACTTAACCTTTTGCTTTACAGATGTGTTCGTGCGTGTGTGTGTGTGCACATGAGTGTACATATGTATGTAACACAGAGGAGATATGTTCAGGTACCCATCTGCAGTCGAGTGCCAGTCCAGTGGGTGTGCTTGCTATGGCTGTTAAATTGAAAATGGAGTGGCCTAGCTCTAACCAGCCGATTATTCAGTGAGCAGCATGCTGCACAGTGTTTTAAGTCAGGGAAGAGGATGCTTTTTTACTGACTTACTGAAAAGTGCCAAAACACACTGGGAAAGTTTGCAGAATCCAGCACAGTGTCAGACGGGGCATTCATTAGTTGTTTGGTAACTTGGGCTGTTTAACAGATTGTGGCACCTCCAGTCCTGTGTGCAGGGTCACCTGCACGAAGAAGAAATAACATTAGATTCAAAACTGAGACATCCTCAGCAAAGAGCATTTGTGAAGGCAAAGTGCAGGCAAGTTACATGGAAAGGGCTGCAGGACTGCAGATCCAAGTTTGAGTCAAGGTTGTTAATGGAGATGATATCTAGTCTTTGAAAAAAGCAAGTCTCCTTCCCCCTTCCCTCCTGAATACTTTGGGACTGAGAAGCCAGGTGTCTGTATCTTTTCCCAAATCTAGCCACCAGTTGTAGGTATCCAGATGTGCTGCTTGCTAGGTACAAAGTGGATAGCATCTCTGCATGAGGGACCCCAAGTGCCTCAGGACAGAGGTCATGCAGTGGAGCCCATGTACATGATGAGTGCTCCACCCTGGCTGTCTTGGTCCTGCCTGACCTAAGATGACCTCCTTCAGTCCTCAGGCTCCTGGGTATTTCCACAGGTTCTCTTTTATGCCACACCCAGGTTCTAGCCATAAGCAGTGGTCTTGAAGTAAAAATGTGTTATATTTAAAAACAGTTCCTCCAAGAGAAAAACCTCTTGTACACAGAGCACAAGAACAATGTGCTGACTGGGTCTTCTGCCTTGTGCTAATTCTGCGACCTATCTTGCCTTTGCTCTCCTAGATCTAGGAGGAATTAAGATGGTTTTTAATCAAACTGGCAGGGAGAACTTTAGATGCTCTGCTTTCCAAGCAGAGCATCACAGGAAAATCAGAGCAGGAGTTAGTGCGTGCAGGTATTTTTACTTGTTTTACAGCATTACTCTTCACATTGGTCAGGCAAGGCAGAAGATCAAATGTAGTCCAAAGAGTGTCAGTAGCCTAGAAGTAAGCCTGGAAAGGGAAGAATCCCTATCTGTACTGACTACCTACAGATGATGCTGTCAGCACCTTTAGTTGGAAAAGGTAAATGGGGCTGGACTGCAGAAGATTTACCTGGACGTTTCGATTGAGGCTCAATGCAGGCATGAAGACACCCTCGATGTTTTCAAACGCTGGAGGCCCCTGCTGCTGCCCATTTATGTAAAAGGTCAGGTTGTGCTTGTTCAGGTCCAGGAGAACACCAACGGTGGCACCTTTAGAAACTCCTCCTTCAGTCCTAAGGTACAAAGGGCATATTGTTGGTGAAGGCAGAGGGCTACACTATGCTGCTCTCTCTAGGACAAGCCAGCCTTACTAAGCAAAGGGAGCATGGAGCAGCACAGGAAAATGATTATCCCTGAGGCATTTGGCGACGACTGATCCACACTTTGATCTGAAGCATGTGTACCACATCCATGGGGAGCTTAATGAGGGATTCCTAAAGATAAATTAGATCCACCTCTCCAGCAACTGCAATTTAAGAGGTGAAAATGGACTCCAGAGCTAACAGGTCCCCTCAGCTAATGACAAATTGGGAGATGATCCAGTGGAGTCCTGTAGACACGGCACCTCTGAGTATCCCTGTTACAGTGAAGTGATGCATGGCAGGAAATGAAAAAGCAGGAAGCTCTTTTGCTAGGTGTTCATTTCTAATCAATATGCCTGCTGACAGCTCGAGAGAGAGACTTCCAGTTCAAATACTCACCCTGGCATGCTCTAAGGGTACCCAGATCAGTACCAGAGCCCAGTATCATTTCCAGGGCCCAGGGAACCAGCACAGTTGCAACAGACAGTGTTTTTGGGGAGGAAGGGAAGTTGGGACTGATTAGGCCTAAGTGCAGCTTCTGATTGACAAGGTGCTCAGCTATAGGACTGGGAGCTGTGTCGAGTGTGCAGGCACAGTTATTAATGCCAGTGATAATTGGTTGTGTCAGGAGCAGCTGCTGAGAGCTACTGTAGTATCAGAGCTTGCCAGGACAGACTCCGCCAGCCATTCCACGCTTGAGCGATTTGACATTAATGCACTTTGACTTGGGGGTTAGTCAATCTCAGTATTACTTTAAAGACACTGAGCAAAAACGTCCACTAGATATGCAGATTGGCCACAGGCACTGCTACTCTGCAGATACCATGAGGCTCTGCGATGGATTTACAGCCTGACACAATTTGTTCAGGATAAATCAGATTTCAAATGATTTGCAGTAGGAAAGGAAGCAGCTGTCTTTTGTCCCATGCACTCGCCTCAGGCGCACAACATTCACAAGATTAATGGTATTTTATCATAAAATTTATCACAATAGGTAGGCAAAACATAAAAAAAAAGGAGAGGGGGATTGGAATATGATTAGGAAGAATACAGTGCAGGTTAAGAAATTTTCCTCTCGTCCACTAGATGTCACAATCTGTTTTCCTTTAGACTAGATGTGGCACGTGGCACTTCATCTGAAGTTAGATTATAGAAAACTGTTCTGACTTCTCCATTTAAAGCTCTCCAAGCAATAATAGTAGAGCTAAGAATCCTGAATTGACTCTGAGAGGTGTTAGATGTGAAAATTCACTGTTCTCAGATTCCTTTGATTTGATTTCTAGCCCTACAAGCACTAATAGGTTTATCTCTGAGCTCTTCTCCAAAAGCACAAAATAAATTATTTTCCATCAAAACTTAAGATGCTTACCTACCCTGGGTGTCTCACTATATAGATTGTTTTTATTAAAAGCCTTTAATCATAAAGCTCACTATGAGTTTGTGGGAAGCAACAGTATTATGATTTGGAGCTATTTACAAGTAGATTACTTCTTCTTTTTCTCTGTTTAGGAACAGCTTCGATTGTAGGACATCTCATTTTAGATCCTGCTTGAAATGGGCTTTATTACATCCTTTTAAATGACATTGATTCTCTTAGGGAAACAGAAACAGCAACTTTGCGTTTTTGAGATTATGACGTTCTTTCCTATATGACAAGCTAATTTGTTTCTTGTGGGCTAATTAGCTGTGTGCTGCACAGTGACATTGAGTGACCCCTCTGCAGCCCCTGGGGACAGCCCCACTGAAGAGGAGACAGATTCTGCCTGCAGATTCCAGCCCAGGCAAGGCCAGGACCCAGCCGAGGCCCCTGCATGAGCCACAGGGGTGTGCAGGCAGAGCAGAAGGATGGGGACTTTCTCCCTTTATTCCTGCCCCAAGTTCTGCAGGAATTTGGCAGGTAGATTGCCCATTCCTGCCCCACCATCTCCCCACGGTGAGAAACTGGCTCTGGCAGGATTGAGGGAGCACAGAAGCAGCTGAAAAGCTGAAGGAGCTTTTCACCACACTGCTACAAGGGAGGCTGGACTTCTTCTGGGGCTGAACAGCTGATCTTACTCAGCATCCCATACTGAGTAAGAAGAGTGCTTTGAGGACTCCAGCACTTTTTGGACTCTTTTCCTGGTTGCTTTCTCTAGGAGGAGAGCTGGGAGAGTCTATTTTATGAGAAAACTTATACAATAAATTTCCTCACTCTTATGTACACCATTTAGATAGCATTACAGGATAATTTTTCTAATAAATGCTTTTGTTGTGGTAAAAGAAACCAAATAGCTCAAGAGACTCAAACTGATGTTGCTCCCTCCTTGTACACTTCTGTGGGACCATGTAAAAAACCCAATCCTTTATTGTATTACATTTTAAGCTACTTAATGACACTTATACCACACAACCCCAGTAACCTTTCATGTAAAAGAAAATACAACTTTTTTGTTGCAATGCTCCCTTAATAAATACTTAGTATTTATTAAAGGACAATCCAATTCTGGAGATAGGCAACACTGTTTCATTTTTTCAAGTCAATCCCATTTGTCCTGCACAGTTTGATTTCTATGTGCAACAATAAGTTCTGAGTGCAGAAGTGCTGTGCAGAAGCCTGGAAGGTCAGAGTACAGAAAGGGGAATTTGACTACCATGAAAAATGCCACTGCCTGTGGTAGTAGAGGCTGTTATTCCAAGATGCTTTCGGTAACAGCTTGGACAATGTGCAGAATAGGATTGCATGAATTGGCTTGAGGAATTAGGAAGAGTAGTTTCACTATAATTTAAAAATAAATCTTAACAATTTATGAACAATTTAATAAATGGAATAATTAGTTCAACCCTCCATAACAATAGTTTAAGTGCTAGCTTTACAGCATCTTAACAACTTTATGATATCTATTGCCAACGATAGCAGTTTTCATTCAGTTGTAGCATTTTTGTGTGATGAAAAAAACTGCTCTTGAGACCTCTGAAATCAATGAAGAGACTCTCCTGATTGCAAGGGACTTCTAAGACTAAAATGCAAATACTCTAGATTTTGACTTTCTCTTGTTTTTCATAGTATAAAATATTTCAGTGTGATTTACATCTCTTTCTTTCCATAAACATGTAGTGGCTGGAGTACTGCCTGTAGCACCTGGTAGTCCTGCTCTTGGGAACTCTGCCAAGGAACAGATCTATTGCATTGAATGTCAGTGCCTCTTGTTAATGGGCATACAGCACCACTCAGAATAGTTTGGATTGGAATGGACCTTTAAAAGTCATCTAGTCCAACCCCCCTGCAAAGAGCAGGGACATCTTCAACTAGGTCAAGCTGCTCAAAAGCCCATCCAATGACCTTGAATGTTTCTAGGGACAGGGCATCCACCACCTCTCTGAGTAACCAGTTTCAGTGTTTCACCACCTGCAATCTAAAAAAATATCTTCCTTATAGCTAGCCTGAATTTATTCTCTTTCAGTTTAAAACTATCTCACCTTGTCCCAGCACAACAGACCCTGCTAAAAAACTTCCCCATCTTTCTTATAAACCCCCTCTAAGTACTGAAAGACCACATTCACGTCTCCATAGGTCTTTCTCTTCTCCAGGCTGAGCAATCCCACCTGTCTCAGCCTTCCTTCAAAGGAGAGGTGTTCCATTCCTCTGGCAACTTTTGCCCAGGATACAGTTGTCTATCTGGGCTGCAAGTGCATGCTGACAGATCACGATCAGCCTCTCCTGCACGAATACTCCTAAGTCCTTCTTGGCAGGGGTGGTGTCAATCCCTTCATCCTCCATTCTGCCCTGACTCAGATGCAGGACTGTGCACTTCGCTTTGCTGAAGCCCATGAGGTTGCCATGGCCCCACTTCTTGAACTTGTCCAGGTCCCTCTGGGTGGCATCTCGTCCCTCAGGTGTGTCAACCACACCACTCAGCTTGGTGTCATCTGTGACCTTGCTGAGGGTGCACTTGATCCCACTCTCTATGACATTGATGAAGACATTAAATAGAACTGGCCCCAGTATGGACCCCTGAGGGACAGCACATGTCCCCAGCCTACATCTGAACTTGTAGCTGTTGACCACTACCCTCTGGATGTGACTTTACACAATTCCTTATCCATTGGACAGTCCATCCATCAAATCCATATATCTCCAATTTGGAGAGAAGGATTTTGTGGGGAACCATATCAAGGGCCTTACAGAAATGCAGATGGATGTCACCCATAGCTCTTCCCTTTCCCACTGCTGTAGTCACTCCATCATAGAGGGCTACCATAGAGGTTGGTAAGGCAGGACTTGCCCTTGGTAAAGCTGTGCTCACTGTCTTCAAATACCTCCCTGTGCTCCATGTGCCTTAGCATAGCTTCTGGAAGGATCTGTCCCTTGATTTTCCTAGGCTCAGATTTCTGGGAACAACAGGACTTAAAGGTGCCTCCCAAACCTATATCTCTGCCCTAAAGTATTTTCTTAACCAGTTTCCTCAGCCTGTTCTTAAAAAGATCCCTCTGTTTCTGGATGCATTAGAGTCTTCAGTTCATGCCCCTTCCAGAGTTACAGAAGTCATGCTAGATCCAATTTGGCATGCTCTGAGTGAAAGGAACAGAAAAGTCCTCTAAATGTGACAGGTCACACAAATTAGTCTTTCAAGATCTGCCTCAGGTTGTCCTTGAAACTAGTAATTTATTAATTACCCTAATTTATTCTCATGAAGATTAGGAAGCAAGAAACTATTACTAAGGTGTAACTTTCATCACAACAACATTCCAGAGGCTAAAAGTTGACAATGAATTCACTTTGGATTGTGATACTGTGATGTCATGCACTCGCGTCCAGTGGGGAAAAACAAATAGGCAGCAATAACTGTTTCCATAAGACTGTTACAGCTAATGAGTTAAAAAACTGACCTAGTTGAGTGTCACAGTTAAAAATATAATGCCTAGACCTAATTTCATTGAAGCGCATGTGATTTCATAAGACTACAGGCCCTTTGCGAGTGTACTTCCCTTGAACAGATATTCCATGGGTCTATCCATGCCTTGCTCATGCCTTTGTGTTTTATCAGGTAAAAACTGGGAAACTATCATCAACAAAAAACACTTTGTTCTCCTGATTAAGAAGGATGATTGGAAATCCTAAATGTTTCCATTGTTTGTGCTTCCCAGAAAAAAGCTTTTGCTTAGCTTGCGTGTTGCTTGCCGGGAGGAGCATGCCGAGGACCAAATCCATAAAATAGGTTTCTGGGACAGTGGTGCACAGAATGGTTGCCAGCTTTTTTCCAGAAAACATAAGCTGTTCCACAGAGCATTAAAATTAATACAGCTTAACATTACTTCCGCCCTGAATCGAATCAAGATGTTAAAGGGACAGAGAACGTTCTGGTAAAATAACTGATGTTATTTTACTACATATTGTCTTAGGACATGATCTAAGGTCCTTGGACCCATGGAAAACAATTCAAATGACTTCATATAGCTTTTGATGGAGCTACAGGGTTCTTCTACCTGTCTGTAATGAACTGCAAAATCAAGCCATGTTTCGAACAAAAATTACCAGCAATTGCAGTGTACTTACTTAAAGAACTTGTATGCTGTACAGTATAAATGACTGTTCAATGGGAGACATTACAATCAACCTTAGGATACAGTGGATGTTGACACAACCGTATCTCTTTAAGGAGACATCTTCATTTCAGTGTTTTAAAAATCACTACAAAACTTTGTTTTAATCGTTTGGTATAAGAGAAAAAACACCTGAGGCAGAGAGAGTGGAAGACCTGCTGGGACAGCCAGTAGAAAACTAAACAGAAGCAGATTCCAGCTCTTCCACAGACCTGCTACATATCCTCAGTCAGTCAGTTTACTCACACATCAATCTCCCATTGTGATAGAATAGGTATACGAATACACCATTTTCCAAAATAAGCAAGGGACTTAGGATTCTCTCCAGAGGAGATCTTCTCAAGGATCTCAGTACCCAGCTGACCTTCAGCTAAGGCTGACCCTTTCATGGGACACAGAAAGAGAGCAGTGCAGTTCTGCTCTGATACCTTCAAGCAAAGTTAACCATGTGTCCCCTGCACAGTCTGGCACCACTTCAATGAAACAGAAGCCAGCACTAGGCAGAGGTAACTATCCTGAGCACTGAAAGTCATGCAACCATGTCAGCAAACACAGGATCTGTGCTGACAGTTGTTCTCTCTGTGTGATCCATCCCTGGAGGTACCTGCAGCTAGAACCTGTCTCTCCACTGTTCAGTTGTATTGAGAGCACAGAGCCTCTGAGTGGTGGAAGAGAGAGGCTTGGTAACAGTGGCTTGGGGGCATTCTGAAATCCTCCTCTGTCTAAGTTGGTTGTACTAGTTGAGGTGCTTTTCAAAGCTCTTTGGTACAATGGCTCAGTAGAATGAAAGCTGTCACTTAGCCCTCACTGCCAAACAGTCCCTTGCATCCAGATCTGCCTCGGTGTGACCTACAGCAAAACCCTTAATAGCTGTTGGAACTGGAAACAAACACCTGCAGCCTAATTATTGTACAATCTGCAGCCAAGACTCCTCCTAACGAACAGAATCAACCTTCCAGCAACAAGACAAGTCCTGTGTCCCATTGTGCTGTGCCCCTGTCTGCTGATGAAGGTGAGACACCCAATAACGGATTTAAATCACAGCAGGGGGGGATTTAGGCAAGATCTCAGGGAAAAACTGATAAGAGTGAGGATAACACAACCAACACAGACTGTTAAGGTGCAATCACTGTCACTAGTGATTTTTAAGAAGGAATGAAATAAGCACATTTAGCCGGGAGCTGGCCTAGTTGGCTTGTTGAGGCACCTGCCTCTGATGCAGGGCAGAAAAAATGCCTGTGAGGAGAAAAGCCCCCAGGCAGCACTCACCGGTTGGTGTGGGAATTGCAGTGCATGAACCAGCTGCGGTTGTTGTCCACATACATGGCCCACGCCTTGTCGTCCTTGCCCAGCATCATGTCCTTGACCACGTTAATCCTGGCAATGCCAAAGGCTGGGTCCGGGTGGTTGTCGTAGCGGTCCACGTGCAGCTCCCAGTAGTGCACGCCCTTGGAGAAGGCTGCGGTGCCCAGAACCACCCGGTCATCATAGCTGTTGCAGGTGGCAGTCTGGTTGTCATTCGACAGCACGATGTCTCTGTGAGCTGAGGAGGGGTCAAAGGTGAACCACGCCACTGTGGAAGGGGAAAAGGAAAGGCAGGATTATATCAGGAGGCAGGATTATATTATAGCAAGATTATATAAACAGGATTATATCAACACTTGTGCCCAAGTGTTGTCCCCTTTACTTCATTAAGAAGGATAAAATTCTGCCTTTGTAAAGACCCCACTGCACTCTGAGGTAATAAAGACCATCTTTCCTTGTTACTCTAGGTGGCTACACAAGATTAATCTGAGCTGGTACTCTGCTGTTCTTCATTCAGAAGTGCTTTACGTTATTTGCGTTTGTTCCCCTGAAATTTATCTGCTAAGGGTAATGATGTTTTGTCCACACACAGTAACAAGAAAGTCACTGAGGAGACAAAGGCTTCTCCATGACATGGAAACTGCTCGTGTAGGTGAATTGGTTCAAGATTTAATGGAAATGAAGATTAGCTGTGTCCATGCTTTTGACTCCACTAGTTTATCAAAGTGAAGTTTATTTTTTTTTTTTTTTAAAATAATATAAAAGCCCCAAAAGCTCTTAAAGTATAAATATTTCATACTGGCCTATTTTGGCAATACAGCATAAAAGTGGAAGTGATAATAGCATGCACTTCTCGATTCATTACAATATCATTAATGAAGATGAACTTCCTGTAATGTCCGTATGGATGTCAAGTATAATTACAGAGGAACAAGCATGAATTCCCATCTCTGTACTATCAAACCTTGCAGGGAAATTGAAGCAGTAGTGAAGAAAAAGACAAATCCCAAAGACATATGGAAATATAGAGTGGAACAAAAAATATCCCATGAGTTGCGTAACTGTTTCTGTACCCTAAAGAAAGTATCTTAGTTAGAACCGAACTAAAATCACACAACTTGAAGCCTAAAGTGTTACTGATAATGGAAAATGCCGATAGGTGTCAAATACGTTAATGGGTGCAAAGGGATGAAAGTGTCCTGCCACTGAGACCTGCAGCTTTTCATTTAGAAAGTGGCAAAGCCCCAGCTCACCATCCGACGTCTGTAAAATGACCGTCTTGCTGTAAGGACCAACGCCCGAGGAGTTGAAAGCTTTGACTCTGGCATTGTAAGTGCTGTTGAAATGAAGGCCATCGATGGTACAGAGAGTCTCCTTGCCAACATAAACTTCCTGAACATTCAAACAAGATGAGAGAGAGAGAATGAGGGACATAGTTTAACACAATTAAGACTTCTAAATATAAGCCAAAAGTGAACAGCTTCTCTTTGCTTCCCAGGATGTATAAGTTATGCTGTTGTAATACAGACAGCCACACCATGGGAGACATCAGGGATGGCTGGCCCTGGACAAACTACGGTGAGCATGAAGCTGGAAGGGTAAAGCAATAAAGGGCAACACAAAAAGATCTTCATGCTCCTCTTATCATACATATCTACTCCAAACCACTATTTTGGAGAGTAGTCCCAGTATCTGACACACTGTGGCCGCTATTTTATTTAAGACAAAAAAAGGGGGTATGTAAGAATAATAAAAAAGTACCGTTTCATTCTGTTGGAAAGGCTATCTCATGCCTAGGTTAAAATATAATTTTGAAACCTGAAACACGGATCCAGAAGAAAAATTATCTCCTAAAATTAGGATTACATGCACCACATGATGGACCAGTATCTAGACAACAGAGACATCAAAAAAGTCTCCAAATATTTACCATACACCAAGTACTTCTGTAATGCGAAATATTTCAGAGGGAGGAACATCTAGGCAGACCAGTGAAGAGGATCAGATTATGCAGGCTACAAAGAACTGAAAGAAGCTTAGAAAACCCTATCTTGGCAGCAGGTTGGAAGATAATTCCTTTCCACTTCTGATTTCTCTGATTCTGTGAAATCTGTAAGTTTATGGTAGCAAAGGCACAAAAGTGCTTAAACCTGTCACTAAGCAAACCACTCAGATCCCAGTTCAGTTAAGACTTAAGTCATGCCTAGGAGTAGTTCTGATGATTAAGGCTCTTTCATATAAACCCAAAAGGATGTGATGAATAAGAAACAAATTGCTTAACGGCAGGACTGTGTTTGTCCTCTTTGCTATTATGGTGACTGCTACAAACAACAAAATCTCTTGGGTCCTAAGTTAGCTGGTGATAATTCAAGGAGACAAAGAAGAGTTTTAATAGAATAACTTAGTTTACCTCCATGTCATAAGATATGCTGACGGTGAAAAGAACATATATTTGTTGAACAACTCTCACATTTCCTAATCCACTTCATTTTTACCACTGTTTACTGCTTCGGTTTATGCAGGTTGATGCTCTCTGCTTCAGTGGAGATGTTCTTTAAATCCACCCATCAAATACTGATAAAATGCAGCCAATGCCTTTGCTTTCAGATATAGAATTCTCCATTTAAAAGGTCAGCTAACCCTTATTGAAATGGCATTGCTGAGAAGCCTGCCTTTTCTCTTTTAATAGGTAAAACTAAGGGTGTTTCTACAACAGCAGCAAGCAGACCATTCCCCTTAGAAGTTATCACCTTACATTTTTAAGGATTGAAATGGTTTTGTATATTTTTCAAACCAAAATCTTAACATGGCACTGCTGGCAGTCCTAACACCTTTGGCAGTAACAAAACTCACCCACACAAATGAGCATGGATACACATCAGCCTGAAATCTTGTTTTTCACAAGACATGAATACCACTTTAAAAGGTTTATCCTGGATAAACTGGATAAAAGATACTGGAATTCTAACATCTTATTCTAACTCTTCATGCATCACACACTGATAACTCTCTTACCTACTAACATTGACTATGTTGGTAGCTCTCAGCAGCCATTCACAAAAGTACATTCTCACACTTTCAGTAGTGGAAACCAGGCTCTTCAAATCCATGTAAAATGTTACTTGGACCAAGGAACTGAGGAGACCTTTCAAAAACCACAATGCCCTCTTCAAAATGTCCTGCCAATATTGCTGCCTCTTCTAATGAGGGGTGTCCAAATCAGGTACCTTTGCTGGCTATGGATGTAGTGTTTTGGCAGTTCCTTAGGTGGATCCATGCCAGGACATTTTCAGCTTGAGAAATCTTTATGTTTCCAGGGAGGAGCCAGTTTGCAGCTCTCAAAGAAATGCCATCACATGTTTTTGGCAAAACTCCCCATTTGTGAAGAGAGCAGCTGAAATCCACAATGATCTCCAGATGCTTTTGAGGCACCAGCCCCTAGAGAAAGCACTGGGCCAGCCTGGTCCTGAGCAGCAGGAGCATGAAGCCTTCCTGAGGAGGAAGGGACACAGCTTCTAGGAGGACATGGCTGGAAGAAAGCTGATTGAAATGCTTCTCTAGTTTTTTATTAGGAGCGTAAAAGAAGTATGGGAGCCCATAAGCACCCTGCACCTGCAACCAGGAGCATCACATTGTGGCATCACCCAGAGGATTTGGAAGGACAGCACTTGGGATGCCTCTCTATATTTATCAATTCCATCACAGCGTGACAGTGGAAAAAGCTTCCACCAGCCTGGTCTTGTCCACTCCTGGGGAAAGATTTAGAAATCCTGTATTTTTATGTAGGATCATATTTTTACTTAGAAAATCAGCAAAGATTAAGTTGCATTTCTGGACCAAGAATGTCAGCTGTTGAAACAGGGTGCAATGGACAGATGAGAGAAGGGGCTTCAAAGAAATTTCTGGTTTGTGCAATGAACCACTTCCATCTTCTGCATGCTTGTATAGGATTTTCTACCCTGGAATGCACTGGGGATACCTCAAGGCCCTCTTTGCAAGAGCCCTGAGAATAACCTCAAACGAACTTCCTACCTAAGCCAGTGGTTCTCCTATTAAGTAGCATCTGCACTGCTTTCTCCACCAACACAATGGAATTAGGGATGTTTTGACAACATGTATCTTCCCTACCCCTCTCCCCACCCTCGGACAGAAACAAATCCATATCTGGAGGAAACTCACATACAAAGAAACACAAATAAATGCTGAATGAAATTCTCACTCGGAATTGGCCACCATCTCCATCATCAAGTTCCAAGATATAACCCTCCACTGGGTTGTGGGTCAAAGGTGGCATCCTCCAGGCCAATGTCACACTGTTGTTCCTGGTACAACACTTCTCCAGCTGCAGTAATGGGACGGGTGGCACTGAAACAGGAACTGGGCACAGGTTAGTGTAACTCTGCCCTACCCCATTAGTCTGTGCCGTGAGCAGCATGGCAACAGCTCACCTCCTTCCTCTTGCAAGGGAGCCAGTGTTTGTTAGGAAGAGAGTCCATTCTCTTCCTTGAAACAAAAGGCAGTAAAATTACATAACAAAATGTTGTTATCCAGTTAGACAAATCATTTCACTGAAATACGTAAACAGAAACATATGTGGACTTGATCGTCATGTCTCATAAGAGCTGGAGTCTGGGGAATCCACGAGTGGTTTCCTTCCCAGGAGTCACTGTCTGGAAGAATTCTTTTTCACACCAGAGCACCCATTGTCCCCAAAAGGCGGGGCAGGGAGTGTCTCAGGCCATAGGGTGGCATGGCAGATGTGATGCTGCCACAGAGCCCAGTGCATTAACAAAGAATTGGGTTGGTAACAAGCAGAGCAGCCACTCCTCCCAGCACAGCTGAGAGACAGCCTGAACTCCACCAACAGCAGGAAAACAATTCTTCAGAGTTGGGGGGGAGTTAAGAATCTAATTTACCACCCCTCCCTCTCCCCCTAGTTTTTCATCAAAAACACCTTGGATACATTATCTTTATAGCAACCATACTTAAAAGAAATTGTTGAAGCAAATTGTTCTGTTTGCAAACTTTATCTAAATCCCATGGTTCAGGTAGGAAAAAGGAACTTCTGCATCACAGGAGACTCCTCATGGAAATTACAAACGCAAAGTTTTCTACCAGCATGTCTTTTCAGTGACTTGCTCAGAAGAAACACCAAGAGACTGTTAACCAGACCAGCATCTCAAAAATAAAAAGAAACAGAGTAAAACATTCAGCTGTGTCTCTGTGGGAAAGAGACCTCTATCCAACCTCTCCTAAACACAACTAAACTCTCACTGTTCACTCTTTGCTGGCAATTAAAAAGTGAAAATTTAGTCTTCTGGATGGACCTGGCATGCATCTTATGCAGTGTTGAAACCACGCAGGTTAAGTAGAATGCAAGTGATGCACAGAGCCTGCCTGGTCTTCTGCCCTAAGGCTAAATTTCACCATTCAATATCTCAATTTCATTTCTGCTGAGCTCAATCATGTCTTAGAAGAAACAGAGTGCTCTGAGAATTCATTGGCTTAACAATATCAGTTTGCTCTTCTTTTATCTACTGTGCTTTAACCCTCCAGTTTATTTTCCTCCTTCTGTCTGCGTGAGAGCTAAGCCCTTGAGCTGTTCCTTTCGGCCTATTTTACGTTTCTGGATAAAAGAGGACTGTTCATGTTCTGTGTACCAAGCAGACTGTGGGAAAATGGATGCTACTGTGTGAAAGGGCCGAGGCTTCACCCCCACTTTGGAAGTGACACGAAAGTCAACATCACACTTGTGATGAACAGTGCAGAAGCTACCGCGGCTTTCCGCTGGCATTATCCATCACCACAGTGAACGCAGATGGTTGGTAGCCCAGAAGAATGAAACAAAAGAGCTTTATAAATGAGCTCTTGAAGGTTTTTCTGTGAAAAGGAAGCCTTGTTCCTATTCCTTGATATTTAAGGATGACTCAGAGGGTGTCATAAATAAAAACCTGCTTGTTTTCTCAAATGGAAAGTTCAGACTTTTCTCTAGGAGACACTGTGTCTGGAGCAGTCACAGGAATGTGACAGGAGTCAAAAACCTGAAAATGAGGAATTCAGAGGTAATGGGACTTTTTAGGTGCATCATTTTAAGTTTAGAATTTTGTCTGTGTTTGTTAGCCTATGTATTCCTGGTGACTGATGAGCCTGGGAGAAGATAGGGCTCTATCAGCCATCCACACTCCTGCCACTTTTGCTAGCTGGTTAGCTCTCTCAGGAGGCATTTGTCTGGTCCTCCCCTTTCATTTCTGAGATTCCTCCTGGCAAGACTGGATGAAAACCTGATTCCTGAAGTTTATAAGATGCAAAAGAGACAATGCCCCTTCAACTCTGAATAAACCACAAATGTTTTCAACCTCTGAAAAAACTCCTAACTCTTAGGAACACTAATAGGAAGCTTTCAGCAACTGTTCATGTAGTGCACAATGCTAAAAAAAGAGCAGAATTTTAGGGGATGGTATGTGTTTGACAATTCCTTTTTAACTATGTAAACAGGAATTCTGTCTAGGAATAAATTATGTTTTCATCCAGTAGAGTGCTGTTGTTCCCAATTCCCAGTGGAAGTGTGAATTTTGGCCCAATGTGTGAGAGCCAGCCTGTGGCCTGAACTGCACAACTCTCCTGAAGGAGAGGCAAGAAGCTCCTGCCAAGCAGCTGTGCAGCTTTGCTGCATGATGCTCTCTGTGCCTGCCCTCCTGCTTCCTCCACTGGATGTGGATGGGCAGAGATTTGCCTTGATCTCAAATTCCCTATGAGAGGAGAAAAGATGAACACTTGTAAAAATCATAGGAAAGTGCTAAGCGAGTTGAATAATGGGGACACTGGTATATACTTCACAGCAACAAGCAATGGAATAGGACCAAGAAAAGAAAAATATAGGTTAAGTGCCAGGAAAAAAAAAAAGACTCAGATGTTAAATTACAGTTCTGTCCCACTTCTTGACCAATTTAAAGTTCTCAAGAGATTTTTGAAGGAAAATATTAAAAATATAAAAGGAGAAAAGATTGTCACAGTGGGAGTTATTAATGAGTCTGAAATATGTCCTGCTACATTAAAAGTGCTTCATGCCTGTCACTCTTCAATAAGAAACATGACATTGACTGATGCCTCTTGTCAACCGAGCAGTTCCCAAAACACTTTGCTCAATGCATCTCGTGGCTGATCAGGGTAGTCCCCTCACAGGGTACAGGAGGGCTGCTCTAAGATGTTGTCTTTTGTCCTCGTGACAAGCAAGTGGTGCAATGATGTCATCCACCCTCCCAGACACTAATTTTTATTGGACTAAATGCACCGAAAGAATGGGACCCCCAGAAACATGAAAACTTGGACTTTCTCCAAAAACGCAGTACAGCCCTGGAATCACCTGAGTAACAGCTGAAGCAAGTGCCTTATGAAGAGTGTTACGAGAGAAGGAGAGACCGCAAGGAGCTGAGCCCATGACATAGAGCAGGAAGAACCAGAGGTAAAGCTTAAGATGAAACAGTTGTCCTTTAATTATCAGGGCTGTACAGTTCATGCCTGGAGAAGCAGAGATTTGTGGTAGATGTGTCTGGGGAATCTTCATGGTTTGCAGAAGAAGGAAGGAGTCACTCAGGACAAGGAAAGGAGAAGGGGATGAATGAATGTTCAGAGGTGGTACAGAAAAGTAGAGTGGCTACATATTTTCCTATTTTGTATCTAGTCCTGTTTTTCAACCAATCAAGCCTGCATGCCAGTTTCAGCTGTGTGTACAAAACAAACCCAGAATATGCATTTGCCAATAGCTTTAACTGAGAATATGTGACGTACACATTAAGCCAGGCATCAGAGGATAGGAATTTTATGCCAAGGCAAATGGCAAAAGCAAGAGAGAGAAGTAAACATGGACAGAGAAAATTATCTGGGAAAGCTCAAAATGCCAGCAACTACCAGAGCTGTGTGAGTGTCTCTCAGGTCAGCTAGCCCAGGGAGTGTGGGACTCAGTGAGACCCTTTGGTCAACGTGACTGCTTAAGCATTACTTCTGCACCTATCACTTCTCTGCAGATTTAATTTGTTCTCAGCTTGCTTCTTCTTTCTGTAAAAAAGAAAAATAACCCTATGATCTTTATTTTTTGAGATGAGCTTCAGATCTGTGCTTATAGAGAGTACATCAGTAATGTGGATGAACATGTCATCAAAGCAAATGTAATGTGATTTGTTCTCATTTTCTTTCTTTGTCAAACAGTGAATCAATGATTACTTACAAGCATGCTTTCACTCTAAATGACCCATGCAAGCTCAATGAGGTTGAA
>WAAG01061510.1:0-31627 GCA_013390105.1 Tichodroma muraria
GAATTATTTTGTCTGTGTCACAGGTTGCTCTATACCCTTGAAGAGACCATAGCCCAACTGAGACGTCCCACTGATGGGGCAAGACAGTTGGTGAAGAAGCAGTTCAGAAAGATGTGTCAAAGCCTGTTTCTAACAAACAGGATTCCTTTTCAGCTTGTAGCTTTGCTTGGTCTGTCAGGGTATTTATAATATTTTAGCATCTGTTTCACTGAAAACAAGCTCTTTTTTAATATCACAGTTTTATCTTTTTTGTTTTTCTATTTTTACAGAGCATGGTGTCTCTCCATCCTGCAGTTCTGTAGGGATGCTGTCCCACCCAAGATAATTAACTGCTCATTAATAATGTTACAAACTGGCTGGAATTTGTCATTGACTTCCACAGATTTGTAGGAGTTCATTGCCAAACTGGCCAACTTTCATTTGGTCATGGAAAGGGAGCAACATAAGAGACACAAGGAAGTTCAGCAGTGCCTTTAGTACTGCTTTAGCAGAGAGACACTCAGAACCTCATCCACAGTGTCAACAGCACTAACTGAAACTTTCATCTTCCTCATGTCCCTGTTAGATATATTGCTGGGACCCATCCATCCATCCATCCATCCATCCATCCATCCATCCATCCATCCATCCATCCATCCATCCATCCATCCCAATGGGATGATGAGTGCTGGGATGAGTGAGTCCAGCTTGCTGTTCTGGGTATGAGCCTGTGACTGATCCTCACCATACAAAGAAGTCCTTGACAGACTTTGGGATGAACTGCAAAATAAAAGCCTGAATTCAGTTTTTATGGGTATTGGTCACTTCAGAGGTCTCTGTCTATTCCCACTGAGGGTTGGATCAGTCCTCTAGCCTGTTGTCTGCCATGGAGAAAAAGTCACAGTCAGCACCTCTCCAAGAATGAGACACAACTCCAGGAAGAAATAAAAGGATTGATCTTCTTCCTCTGCCAAACATCCCAGTCACTTCAGTGAACTTGTTCTGAACTACAGGAAAACATCTGAGTCACTGCAGAGACCTCCACAGAATGATGTCCCAGCTTTCCTCACTTTCTCACCTCTACTTTACCCAAGAGTACTGACCAGGGTCTTCAGTTTTCTGCAGTTACTCAGCTGTGCCCGTGAGGGAAATGTAGCTGCATCCTTGAGGAGGCTGAAAAAGAAAGTGTGACATGGAAAGTCTGGGAAAGATGGATTTTTTTCTGCGAAAGGGGCCACAAAGCAGTTCTCAGTTTCCAAGGTGGTTGTGTGGGATGGGAGCTGCAAAGTGATCTCAAGGCATCAAGTGGCATTCCCTTCCATTTCTGGCTGTGCCATAAATCCCTCCTAGTAAATAAAAGCTTTTGTGTGTGTCAGGTGTCCCAATGGCAGAACCAAGGCATGCAGAAAGAAAAGAAGCACTGGTTAAACGATGCTTTCTGGGCATCAGGATGGTTTAATTCGGAGTTCCAGCTAAGGGGAGGATGATCTTGTACCTAAAGTATTCTGAGAGATTCAGTCAAGCCCTGGCTCTTTCACAGGGCGCTGTGGGGATGTGTTTGTAATCTGGTGGGAGGCTGAGCTGAAGACCATATATGTAGATGAAGAGAAGCTGAAGAAAGAAGATTTTTTTGATTTATCCCTGCTGGCTCAGACATACATCTTAACCCTTCCAGTGTTAGCCCTCATAAACCCAGAGCAGCACCTCTGTGGGAGCCCAGGAACCTCGGCGCCTGCCATCAGCTGTGCTTCCTGGCTGTTTGCACAAAGCACAAAGCTAACGGCAGACAAATCTGTGCAAACAAACAGAGGCTGCATAACTGTATCCCGGGATGGGACAAAATCCCCAAAGCTCACAGTCATTTCCTAGAGAAAGCTGGATGCATTCACAGGGCTGTGGTTCTGGAGGAGGTTGGATTTATGGCAGGAAGGTCCTCAAGGCAGGCCTGCCCTGGCTCCCATCTCTGTCTCGTCACATGTGGGGCCTGGGCAGGGTTACCTGGGTGTTGCTGTGCACAGAGAGACCAGGACTGGGCAGGAGGAGGGAAGGAGAGGAAGCTCCTGAACTCAGAGGGCTGCAGGCAAAAGCAGCTATTTTCCCCCTGTGAGCTGGAAACAGGCTGGGGAAAAAGTGATGGGGGCAATGTGCCTCTTAGGATCCCTTCTATAGAAGGAAAATGCACATTTCATTTGCCCTCTTATGCTGTCCTTCCCTGGAGGCTGCAGGTGCTGTGGTGGCCATGGGGCACCTGGATGGAGCATTTTGGAAATGAGCAGAGGAAGGACCAAAGAGGGATGTAGCCACAAGGACATTTCTGCTGAAGCAGCTGAGACCCCACCACTGAGCTTCCTCACGAGTGAGGCCAAGGCTTCACGCTCAGCTGTCGGAGCAGCTTCACAGCAGCCCCTTAGGCCACAGAGAGATCACCCAGCCCACCACAAAAGCCTTTGAGAATGATTTTTGAGAAAAGCAGACCCCACAACGTCTTTCAAGACCCTGGTGTATCCTTGATCATGTCTCTCCAGGTCAGCCAGGGGCACCAGTGGGGTCATGGTGTGGGTTGCATTGCAACACCTTGTTCTTTCCTCACCAGGGTCAGAGGATGCCTACCAGGCTCTTTGCTGTGTGCACACATGCAGAGATGGAAAACTAATGGACAATTACTTTTCCTAGAAAATGGTGCTGAGCATCACTTACCAGAGGCACAGAAAGCCTTCCACATCCCATAGGGCCCCCATGACCAGGAGGGCAGTGTGGAGGGAAGGGTGGCCTGCAGGAAAAGCTTGTCCAGTGCCATCATTTCCTTAACTCACCTTGTAGTAAAGAAAATGAACGCAATAGGTTGGATAAAAGAAAATATAGAAAGGACATTCCTATATTATTCAAGTTATTGTTACACATGATTTACAACATGGACATTTCTCCTTTTAAAGTAGAGGAGACAGTCCAACACTTTAAAAACACAGACATTATAGATAAAATTTGTTTATAAAAATTATAACTCATCTTATTTTAAACAACGTTTGCACAGAAGTATTCTAACATAGGTCAGCTTCCTGCAGTCAAAAACTCTACCAGGAAACTGGGTTTAATTTCCTCTCCACTGCCATTTTTTTATGTAACATTGAACAGCTTTCTTAATTGCTCCACATCTCAGTTTCCCATTCATAAATAATTGCACTTCCTTTCCCGCATACTTTTTTTTAATTTTAAAATTACATTCAAAATAGCCACTCAGAATGCAAAACCTGTGTACTGAAATGTTGAGAGATTAATGCTGCATTAAAATTGTCTTGATTCTGCCTCTTGAACTCCCATTTTGGACTGTCCCCGAGGCACAAGTCATTCTACAATTAAATTCTGTAGCATAATGCAGATTGGGGACAGAATTAAGGTTGCACACTAATCTCCCCTTTCTTTCATCTCCAATGCATGACTTTGATGCTTAAATAGAATTCTTTTAATGTATTGCTGAGCATCACTTTCCGCGTAATTTTTAAAAAAGAGGTAGAACCGGAATTATTTTATGTCTGCTCTTGTCTTTTTGTGTGTGCATTTATTATACAGTGCCTAGTGAGGGCACCTTACTCCTGGGCATTGCCACCACCTCGGCCACCTCTGCCTTGCTCTGGTCACACCAACGTGGCTCTTGTACCAAGCTGCTGCTGAGGCGAGGGCTCGCACACCCAGAGGCAGGAGGAGAGGGGAGGATTGAAGAACCCTAGTCTCTCTTTCCATGTTTCCACAACATCCTGTCCAGCCAGAGCTGGTTATCAGACCTGGAAGGGACTCCCAGGGCAGCTGAGGCCTCGCTCTCCCAGCTTGGAGGCTCCGGCCATGCTCCTTGCTGGACGAGCCTGTCCCGTCCATGGGTCTGGAGCTGCCCCTCCCAGCACTCCCAGCCCTACTCTGTGGACTTGCTTTAGGGCACAAGAACAGTCAGGATCAATTAGTCTGAAAATACGCTACTTTTTCCAGAAGAAACATGAAAGGGCAGAAGAGAAATTGCTGTTTTCAAGATTCATAACTCAGCAAAATCTAGGGGAATTCTTGTGGGAAAAGAAAATGCATTTCCATAGCTCCAAGGATTCCTTCTGCAACATTTCAAAGGCTGGCTGCAAACACCAGCAGTGCAGAATCTCTTAGTGACAGGAAGTGTCAAATGGTCCAAACAGATGGGTTAGTATTGACAGCAGTAGCAATAAAACAGTCCTGCATCAGTCTGTTTGGTGATGCTGGGATCAGTTCCCAGGCCTGCAGGGGATGGCTGTGGTTCCTTGGGCTTTGTGTATGGGTGTCACTGGGTGTCTGTGTGCTGCTCTGTGTGTCCCCTCTGCATCAGCCTGGTCTGCTGTGGAAACCAGAGTGCAGTGAGTTGTGTTGGCTTGTTGTGCTTCCCTAGGGAGTTCTTGCTGAAGAGGAAAAAAATATTCACTGATTCTGCAAAGTGTGGATCAGTGTAGTGTTATGGGTGGGTTTTGTGATGTATTTTGTTCCTATTTAATGTAAGAAGTTCCTGGTACAACAAATACCTATCCTGCCTGTGTTGTTCGGATTGCTTAGCAGAGATGTCACATCAGTATCAAAAAGTAAGATGACCATGAGGATTGAAAGCCTGCTAGTAACATCATCCAGTAGCAAGAGCATCACAGCCTGCCTGTCCTGCCCAGGAGATCATAGGAGTCATATGGTGACCAAACTCCTGTCAAATGAGGAAACCTGGTCTTTTCACCAAGGAAGTCAATGGTCTGAACAGGAACTGGTAAGGAGGGTGTAGCTGGGATGGCTCCTCTTTACTCACAATTAAAATGGAAGAAATAGTCATTTCTAAAGAGCTGATTAGAGAGAGGAAAACAAGTGAAGAAATTAACACATTGAGCAGGATGGGCCATTTAGACTCTTGGAGATGTCAGGTTCAGGAAACACAGAACAAGTGTTTTGCATGTCACACTGGTCGATTCCAACAGCTTCAAGGACCATGGTCATTCTTCTGGATGTCAGTTCTCATCTTTCTTATCTTCAGATGTTTTCTGAATCTATTTGGAATTAAAAAGAGCTGGGTTTGGCTGGGATGGAGTAAGTTTTATTCAAAGTAGCAAGATGGGGCTATGTTTTGGATTTCTGCTGGGAACAGTGCTGACAACACAGGGATGTTTTAGTTACTGCTGAGCAGGGCTTACGTAGAGCCAAGGCCTTTTCTGCCTCTTGCACTGCCCCATCAGTGAGGAGTCTGGGGGTGAACAAGGGGCTGGGAGAGGACACAGCCAGGACAGCTGACCCAAGGGTGTCCCACACTGTATGTGTGACACCATGCTTAGCAGTAGCAGCTGAGGGAAGATGGAAAAAGGGGGGATGTTTGGAGTGACTGTGTTGGCCTTCCCATGTCACCACTACAGGTGGTGGAGCCCTGCTGTCCTGGAGATGGCTGAAAAACTGCCTGGCAAGGGGAAATGATGAGTGAATTCCTTGGTCTATTTTGCTTGTGTGTGCAACTTTCGCTTTACTTGCTGAACTGCCTTTACCTCAACCTATGAGCTTTCTCACTTCTACTCCTGTTTCTCTCCCCCATCCCACTGGGGCTGGTGAATGAGATGTGTGAGATATAACTACCAGCTGGGGTTAGTCCACAATGTTATGTCATTCCAAGATTGTTCTATTTCCTTAGGTAGCTTCTGTGGTGATGGCTTTGTGCAAAAACATGGCCTTCCCTGTCTGCTGGTAAAATCCAAACCTGAGGTTATTAACCTTCAGAGAGAGGGAGGGCAATGGTTCTTCATGGCTCTGGGCATAAAGGTTCACAGATCTCATCATGTAGGAAATGAAGGAGGACAGAAAAGAGAGTCATCCAACTTGCTCATTTTGAAGCCCGCAAATCCAGAGTCATTTGCCAGCTATTTAATTTCGGTAGCCCTGTCTCTGTTTGGAGTCTGATCAGAGAGAGTTCATTGCATTTACTCCTGACCTCACTCTTGCCTCCTTCAGAGCAGGAGGTTTTGTTGGAGATGAGAATGGCTGCAATATTTTGGCCAGGCCGGGGGCAATGAAGCCCCAAGCCCCTTGGGTGGAGCGTGACTGCAGGAAAGGTCCCCATAGTCCCTGGCCGTGATAGGGCAGAGTTGCGCAAACCACTCCAGGATTTACCAAGTGCCTGCCCAGGAATTCAAGGGGAGACAATGTTTCCCTCAATTCACATGATACTCTTAAAGGCTCCAAACTCCTGTCAAGGAAGGCTTAAAAATCTGCAGAAAAAGCCAGAAGGTGAGTGGGAGCAGGCTTTCCTCCCTGCTCTCTGACCGAATAAACTGGGAGTTGTAAGAAGAAATGGTTGATGAAATTCCCTTTGTATTTTGCCAGTGAGTTCACAAGGACCCAGATCCATTCTATTGATTTCTTCTTGCTGAAAGGTAAGCACAAACCCTTATCAGTGGGTAAACATAGTGCACCCAGGAATTTGTTGACTGTGGTCATAGCAAAGGATGTAGTGAACTCACATATTGGATTATTTGCAAATTGCAGCAGTGAAACTAATCTAACCTTTCAGCAGCTCTTTTAAGTGGTATTATTATTAGCCCTTGTTCAGAGGATGGCAGGCAGGCAGCCAGTAAAGCACTTAGAGTTTGCCATCATCCATCTGCTCCTCTATAGATTTGAAGATTGTAGGAATTTTCCTTTTTAGGACTTACTTGGAATATGATTAGTGGATCACTTGCTATACACGTTGCTATACAAGAGTGTCTGTGTGCTTCAGGCAGAAGTATGTGACAGGTATTTTATCAATGAGGGACTCTCAATTGAACAGTATTTCCATTCATCCCTCTGTTTGTTTATTTGAGTAGTAAAACCACCCCTGGTGTTCTCAAAACACACATCAGGATTACAACCATTTTGTGTTGCAATAAGAGAGTTATCCGAGCAGATGCCCATAACCTTCCAGCTCCCAAGAAAATTAAGCATAAAATTAAAAGTCCTTATTTTTAAATTCTTGAATGGTATGAGTTTTGGTTTTTTCTTAATTGTCACAACTATAATTGCAGGAACAGCTAGGGGAACGGTGTCAGGAACAGCTAGGGGAACGGTGTCTGTTATACTAGGTAAATCACAGCCAGGGATTAGTATTATGGGATGCAAAGACAAGAAAAATTTAGCCCGTATCACTGGACCTATTCTGCTTTTCCTGTGATTTTCAAAATGCAGCCTGGTCAGCACTGGCCTGGCAGAGCTCATTGCAGAGCTGACATTAATGGGACTGGGAGCACTGAGGGCAGTTCAGCCCTTCTGGTGGGGTACTGGAAGCAGAGGGATTTACAGTGGACCTCACTTCACAGGGAGGGTTCAACAAGGTGATTTCTTCCTTGAATTCCTTCAGGGTCCTTCATTCACTGTTTCATAAACATGGACAAGATCAAAGGCATTATTATGTTCAATTATGTTAATATGCAAGAATTTTCTCTTTCAATGCCACAGCTTTTACCTGGGCTCCCAAAAGGCCCTGCAAAGCTCCTGGGTTTTACTTGCTCTGCTCTGCTGCTCCTAGCTCCCAAAAGGTGTGTTTCCAGAAGCTGTTGTTTTCCGTTTGCTCTCTGATGAGCTTGGGAAGAGCTGGGAGCATCGTGTCTCCCAGTAAGCCTTCAATATTCCTGGCAATGTCTCTGAGATAGTCTGTGTGCCAGAAAGCTGGAGCTCCTCTTTCCAAGAAGGAATTTGACCTGTGGGGAGGTGAGCTGTATAAATATACCTCTAATTCCCTGTGCAGCCTGATTCACCCACATTATGTTCTGATGGCCAGAACACAAAATGTGGATCTTGCTTTCTAAAAGCAACCGCTTGTGGTGGGGCAGTGAGTTCAATCAAGGGGCAGTTCCTGCTCCAAGGATACAATACAGTTTTCTAACCCGGACTAGGACATGGCAGGACTTATCCAGCACATGCCTATCAAAGGCTCTGGACAAATGATTTCCCAGAGAGCTAGATCTACAGGCTGTAAATATGCCAGTTCTACCATGAAATGCATACATGCACAGAGGGACAAAAATGACGCCTCCTTAAAATCTTTGCCTTGCGGGTGGGGACAATTCCTGCAGAACGGATAGCACTTGTGAGAAGGGCAGCTGGCAAGGCCAGAATTGGGGCGTGGGGCCAGGTGAGATGCCAGCCGACAGCTCGCACCAGCGCCGGGTCGGTCACGGGCGGGACGCGTGTCCCTCGGTGGGGCCTTTGCCGTGCGGCTCAGCCGGCGCCGCCGCCCCCACGCTCCGTCTGCCGGGGACACCCTCCCCAGACTCGCTGGCAGTGAGTGTCTGCTGACTGAACGCACAGCAAGCCTTTGAAGACCCATTTTCTGCGTCTTTCGCAGGCAAAATCCGTCGCTTAGTATTTCCTTGAGGCTTTTGCTGAGGTTTGAGTTGGCGGAGGCTGCAGGGCATGGAGTACTGTGATCTGAGGGCAGCTCTGCTGACTGGTTGGTGTTGCTTCAGTACATGCAGAGACCAGTGTGTGAGGAACACAGAAACTGGGGAGAAAAAAATTGAAATCTATGGCTTTGAAAGCATTGAAGCATGTGTTCGACTTCTGTGGACTCCAACAGGCTGTAAGGACCTGCTGAATAGGCTTCTGACTAGAGTAAATATACTCAGATTAAACTCGGACAGAGGAAAAACAAACTCTTCCAGGTTAAAAAAGTGCATCTTGTGGCTCATTAAAAATGGTTTTCCCCAAGGCTCTTCTGAACATCTGCAGTCAATGCTGTCCCTTTCCCCCACACAATACAATCTGTCCAAATCCTTTCCCTGAATATAAATGTATTTTTATCTGGGAGAAGGTTCCTTTCACTAGGGAGAGCCTTTCTCAGAAGGGCTTCACATCCCTCCATTTCGGTAACCTCCCTTCCCACAGCATGGACCTTCTTCTGGCTCCCAGGAAGAGCAGCCTCACACCTCTTGGCAGGCCCTAAAACAGGCTTCCCACCATTGGTTCTGAGACAGCACTGTTGCAGGTACACTGGAAAATCGGAGTATTTAAAAGTAGTAGTCATATCATTTTTCCTTTGTATCCTTTATGCCTGGAGAAGACAAAAGGAAAGGAGAGTAAAAGCTTTAACAAACATTGGTAGCAACTGATCCCCTGCTTGAAATACCTGGGCAGGGGCATGTGATTTGTTCTCTGGTTTTCAGGGCTCTTTTCAGCAAGTATTGAGCATCCCTAGCTTTAAAATCAAGCTTCTCTGAAGACTTCTCAAATTGGTTGTCCAGACATACCGAGCATTTTTTGGATCATTTAGGATATGAAACCCAGGCAGGCTGTTCTTTCTCTATATAAAATTGAGAGAACATGAGGAATGGAGGGGGAGAAAAAGAAACTATTTTGCATAGGAAAACAGCAGTTAGCAACCATGCTTAAGAAAATTTTAGAATCTAAGAAGAATAAAGAACTTCACAAAGAAAGGCATTTTCACAGTACCTGCTAAGATATCCAAAGTGCAACATAGGCAAAGACAAAGACAAAGCTATTACAACAGGTGTAAGTCTGATTTTAAGACTACGTAGATTCAGCGTTAACAAAGATCAGTGACCAAAGGTCAGATGAATTTAACTCTAACAATATTTGGTGTTCAGACTATGTTTAGAAAGCATTATTTTCTGGCATTTTTTTTTTCAATTCATAGTCTAGACTGAGCTGTGTCAGAAAAAGGAAGGGAGCACTGAACATGTAAAGCTTTCTTTACTAAATTATTTAGTGCTCATGAAAGGTGCCAGATGGAGAGCCTTGGGGACTCAAGCTTTCTTTTCATCTGCAAAACTGTCTTAGAATAAGAAGTGACAAATTTACCAAGCTCATGTTACAGGCAGCTCCTGTGACTGAGTCCTGGCCTGGAGTTCAGTGACCCCGAGGGGAACAGGTTTGCTCCGCCACGCTTCCCTGCAGCCCTGGGTGTTCCTGCTGGGATGTGCCATGAAGGTGACACACAGTGTGTGAGACAAGGCAGGGACTCAGCTCTCCCTCAGCTGGCTAGGCTGCTGTTTGCTCATCCTGCACAAATTCTGCTGGCAGGTGGGTTTGAACTGGTTCAACAGTCCAAAAAGAAGTAAAAAAGAAAATCCCTTCTTGACAGGGATGGGACTGTATGATTTGATGGACTATTTGTTGTTATCTGTCTCCCAGTTTGATGATCCTGTAAGTAATGAGCCATCCAGTCTTCTGAAACACTCCAGAGTTGTTGAGCCCAGTCAGTGTGAATGGAAAGTGCTTTGCAGATTAAAAGGCTGATGGATCTCTGTCCATACAGTCAAAGTTAAATAAGTAACAAAAAATTATATAATGAACAAAAAAAGGGCTAAGGAAACCCATTGCTGCCATATGCCAAGGCACAAACAAGTAAAAATTCTCTTTATGCATTTTTGTTCCAAGACAGAAGGCGAATCTGTTCAGTTTCAGGTGAGTTCATTATCACAAATGCAGCAAAAGTCTGAACTGCAGCCACTCACCGTGACATAATTCATTGCTGTGAATGGCAATCTGACATCTCAAAAGTGATCTGAGTCCACATAAAACAGAAGTTGCTCTCCTCAAGCCAGAGTGGGATCACACCAGCTGGTAAACAATGGACTGTACAAATAGGGAAGAAGAACAAAACTTAGAAGTGCTGACAAAACTCTCATCATAACCTAGGGCTGTGAAAAAGCAATAAGAGATAAAGAGTCCCCAGCCCACAGAAGGTGTGTCCATGACTGATCTATGGGATTAGGCCCAGGGGTGCAAGAGGAATGTTTCCTTCTCCATCAGAAGAAACCGGATTGCAGAAACAATCTTCAGCTCCCGAGAAGGTGCTCGTAGGAAAACACATCAGCTGCCCAGTGCTGTCTGATCATAGACCTGTCAGGTGCAGGTAAAAGCTTTGTCAGGTGCCTCTGTCAGAGGCCACAAAAGGGGAGGAGGGCTGCGCATGCCAGCAGGCTCCAGGCCAGACTACAAGTAATAAAAGACGTTTCTGCAGGCCCTGGAGACGGAATGCACAGAGGGTCTGGCTCTGATGCAATCCAGACCTCGTCTGCGCTCTTCCAGAAGTTTCGGGACACCTGCAAGACAAACCTTCTTGCTGGACTGCAATTCCAGAGCATTCCTCCGGAGATTGGCTGGTGCACCTCGGGCTGGCTTTTAGCCCTGAATCAGTGCCATAGAGTGAATGAATGGGACCAGCTCTGCCCCCAAGGACAAGCTGAGGAAGAGGCAAGAGGTTGGCTGTCCTGCCTCTGAGCACAGGAAGAGCCAGCTGTGGAGAAGGAAGCACTGGGAGAGGATGGTATGAGGGAGGGGGTGATGCCTAGAGAGGCTACCTGGAACAGAGGCTAGACAGAGTTAAAGGAATAAAGTAGGTATTTGTTAAAAGGCCTTTAAAGGATACACTTTGGGCAGTACAAGAGCCTGGCTGTGTCTCCAACCAACATGGATGCAAGACGGACTCCGAGTCACACGTTTTCACATTTTTATAAGTTTTGATCCATTTATATATTGGGGTTAATTGTCCAATTACAGCTTCAGGTTATGAAGTCTCATCCTCCCAGTTTGCTCTCCTCAATTCGCCTTTGTTTACACTTTTTGGGCCTGAGGCTGGGACGGTGTCCTTGGTTCTCAGGCTGGAAAAGGATTGTTTTGTCTAACTAAACTGTGAAGAGAACTTGCTAACACTTTATACGAAATTCAGAGTTACATACTAATGCAGTACAGAAGATGGAAAATATGAAAGCTAAAACTTAAGGCATCAGAGGGAGCCATCTTCCAGATGTTCACATACCTGATCTTGTGGAAACACCAGCCAGTTCCAAGGAAGCAAACCCCTGAGGGGTCTTTTTTCACAGCAGCTCTGAATGGATGATCCCAAAGAGACCCAGGCAGTTGGATGCATCATTTTGTGGATCTGAGCCATGATATCTTAACTGAATGAAATTACACACTGAGGCCTGCAAATTGAAAAAAAGAGAGAGATCTCCCTGACTGTTTTTGGTAACTTTCTACTCCAGTCTGTCCCTGTTTTGTCCTGGGGAGCCCCAGATTGGACACTGGTGCAGTTTCTCGAGTCCTGCATGGAGAAGAAGGATTATATTCATAGCTACAGCTAATACTGAGTTTTCTGAGGAGTGGCTGGAGTCTGAAAGCCCTGTCACCCACTGAAGACAGAACTGTGGGTCTCTAAGATTCCTGTCTCTGGAGTGTAACATCTTGTCTTGACCCAAACTTGGTCAGGAGAAACTGTGTACAAAGAGGAAAAAGGGGGGAAAAAGCCCTACAAACAACATAAGCAGGAGGCTGTGGAGGTGAGGTGGTGATTCGGTGCTGTGAAGGGTGCTGCAGAAGCTCAATGCCAGTGAAGCATTTCCCATGGGAAGCTGGAAGGTGTGAGAGCCAAAACCTCTAATGCAGAGCCAGCAGAGCTGCAGGGCTCAGAGTCCAGTGGAGCAGGCAGGCAGGGATGTCAGCAAGAGCCAGGCTGCTAAGCACAGCTTCAATGCGATATCAAAACCTTCAGCATAAGATTCCCAGCAAATACAAAGGAACGGGGTAAGTAATCTCCTATCACAGAAACATCTAAGATTTGAATTAACCTCTCTAGTCCTTAAATTTTATTACTTCACATGGGGCTAGTGTGTCTCAGGTTAATTGTGTGGACCTCTGATAATTGGCCCAAATACAGCACAAGGAGATTTTCATGCTAAGCCAACATCAATAATGTGCATCAAAGGCTGCCCTGAATTCTCCCCCTTGGTTGCTCAGTCATCTTTGATCTAAAAAATGAAAAGAGTAAGGAATTTTGTTGTTATTTTTATTCCTTCTCCTCCATCAGAGGATTGAGGTTACTGAAAATATAAACAGAGAAAAGGTGACAAAACACTAAAAAAATTGCAAAGACAAGTAGGAGTGATGAAGTGAAGTAAACAGAAAGAAATAGGCTTACAGAAAAGAAAAAAGAGCTGCTGATTGGAGAAAGAGAAATGCTGTCAGCATGGGATATGACAGTGAATGGGATGGTGAAGAAAAGCCTGGGCAAGGTTTTATGGATGAGTAAAAGACATCAGCCCACAATTTCTGAGGGATATGAGAATAAGATCCTGTCTTCTTCAGCCACTTGTGTGCTGGCCATCTGACCTCTGTGTGATTTGCTTCAGAAGCCACCAGGAAGCCACTAAGAACTGCAGCACTTATGCAGAAAGGCCTTGTGCATTTGACCCTCATTGGGAATAATAATTATTTGGGAAACAGGTGTTCCTATGTGACCTTTGTACCACTCATATAAAAAGAAAAGGGGCCCACACCACCCCCTCTGCTGGCTGCACAGGAGGGAAGGAGCTGCTCCATCCGTACAGAGCTTGAGGGAGTAAACCAAGGCTCTTTTGGACTAAAGAAGGAAACCAGAAGAGCCAGAAAGAGGAACATGTAGAGAGAAGTGAGAAGCAGAAAAGAGAGGACACATGGAATTTTGGGGATTTGGGTATTTAAAGTCTTTGTTCTAAGACTGCATTGGGAACTCAATTCTCCCAACAGTCCCAAGCACTTCCTCTTGGCAGCTCCACAAAAAGAACAACTTGCTTTAGCAACACTGAGACCAAGTAGAGCTGTGTCCCAAGGCTACAAAATTCTGGCTCCAGGAAGGGTTGTTCACAGGCTTCCTATTCACACTAGAGCTTAAGGCCCATTAATTACAGAGGGACATATTCCCAGCGTGGAAATCTGGATGAACTCACGAAACGCACGAGGACACTCAGACCTTAATCCCCCAGCCTGGCTTCACTCCCAATTTACAGCCCCAGGAAATCTATTTCCAAGAAAGTGTCTCTTCCTTATCCTGTGCTATTATCCTCTCTCCTCCAGGCATTCTTGCATTCACCTCCACAGAGTTCAGGTTTGGAGAACAAAGCCTAGGAAAGAGTTTCAGGCAACAAAAAAAATCAGGAGAGATGGATTCATGACCTTGCAAAATGCAGCATTTGCTCATGTTTAATTCTGAGCTGACTTCTTAAAGGGGGTAAAAATTAGCTCCTGAAGAAATATTGGAATTGAAAACAGCTCCAGATGGACGTAATTCATTGACCCTTCATTTTCCAGCTTGGCCCGTAAACTGGAAAATTTGCCATTTGAACACGTCTAATGGTAAATCATTTGTGCTTTTGGTTATAAACATGGTTTCAAAAGTATGCAAACAAAATCAGGGAGAAATAACAAATCAGGAACATGCAACAAGCAAAAAAAAAACCAACCAAACAAAAAAAACAAACAAACAAAAAAAAAAAAGAGAGAAAGAGGTAATGGATTCCTGAAGATGTTTGAGATAGTTTGATAATAATGTCATCAAAAATATTTGCTATATTCAAATAAAACCTTACCAGACATTTATCTTGCTCTGCATCTAAATCAAATACTCATCACAAATACAACATTTTAAAAAGTTGTCAGTGTGAATCATAAGCTAAAGAGACTCCGTGTTTTTTACTGCAAATTAAAATTATAAAGCAAAAAGAGAAAGTTATGTTAGGTGTGAAAATATGTTTGTCTGGGCATCTGATGCGAGAGAGCATCAGGCAGCATCACCAAGGTAAACAGATGAAATATGAAGCCCCTCATGCATCCCTGCCAGGAAAACAGCAGGTATGTTTGACATGCTAAAAATGTGCTTATGTTGACTTTTAATTGGAATCATTGGAACAAATGTTCTTAGCAAACACAGCTTTGCCTCCCCACCTTTTGTTGCTGTGTTTTTGCAGTCCCCCCAGTGGGCTCCCGCATTGCAGGCTGTACCTGAGCCTCGCCTGAGCTGCAGGCAGGGCTCTCACCAGCCGTCTGGAGCATCACACTTATACACAAACCACTATCAATTGCCCTGCAAAGCCAGATAATGGGATGCACTCTCTCTTCTTCCTGTTACAGCCTTCCAAGGGCCAAATCCTCCCTCCATTTACAGTCCAGAAAATCCCATCTACCCAGGGACGTTGTGCTGCATTTACACTAATGCAACTGAAGGCTAATTTTGGCCCAAAGTTATTTGTATACTCGAATATTAACTTAATGTAGGACATTTTCTGAGCTCAGTTCCTCTCTGCAACGTGTATCAACTTACTGAAAGTGAGACCATCCTTCTTAGCTTCCCATATCACAGGGAGATATTCAGGGCATGGGCAGGGAGTTTTCATTTTGCCAATTACGGCATTATGGCTGTGGTGGCAGTTGGATGAGATTGACTTGCACTTACATCCATTACTGCATTTCAAGTTTTGTTCAGTGTGGAATATTTCATGTAATGGGTCCCCTCTGTAGCATTTGGCAATCAATCCTTCATAATTTGAAGTTCTCTTTTCTCACTGAACTGCTCTCCTCCCGGTGGAGCTGGTTTGCATGTTGATTTGGAATAGAATGAAAACTCAGTGAACTACAAAAGCCTGTTGCAGAGATTTTTGGCGGTGTATGACCAATGTTCTCTTTATTCCTGGCCCATTATTTTCTTCAGCATCTGCTCAGCTGATTAGTTTTAATGAGCAGTAGCTCCACTGGTGCATGAGGGAATTCACAGCTCAGTAAGTAGGGGAAAAGAAAATGAGCAGTGGAAAATGGCTGTGTGCAGGTAGCTGTCCCCAGAACAGGCACCTTTATATGCACATCAAACATGTGACAGGAGGAAGCATCCTGCTTGTACACTGCAACCACTGAGAAACACCTCTTTACTGGGTAGTGGTTGCTACTGGAAGAGGCTCTTTGAGATCCAAAACCACAGGGAGCTATTACAGATCCACAGGGAAAAGCAAAGTTATGTCTTGGAGCTGTTGTGTCTCCAGGAGCGTGTAAACCACGGCAGGTTATTTCCCTAAAAAATGCCATACTGTTCTAGGCATGATCAGAGGAGGAAACCTCCATGCTTGGTTTTTGTATTTTTGCATTTTTCCACTGGTTTGCCTGTTTGCTCTTGGTTTTTCCATAGGACCAGCTTTCCCCTCCCACACTGTGCCTGCTGTGCAGGGAGTGTAATGAACAGGAACCAAACCACAGCAGTGGGAGAGCCAGCCCTGCAAACACTGCTTGCAGGTTAAGCTTCCTGCTTCAGCCACAGTGTTTGCTCCAATTTCCATGACTGGAACATGCAAAAACCTCCAGGATGTTGGATTCCTGGTGCTGGCTGGAGAGCACCCTTCCATAGGTCTGTGTGGTGCCTGCACATGTAAGGTAAAGAAATGTCAAGGTAAAACAAGTCAAGCAGAAGCAAAGCTTCTGAGCTGGAACAATTTTCCTCTTTCCATCACTGCAAAAGCCATTTCAGGAGAAGTCTGAAGATGCTGTTAAAAAAACTGTTGTGGGAATGGTAATAGTCAGGTGGGAATTGTTTATTTTCTGTAATCAGACAGAACCAATGACATAGGCCTGCTAACGGAATCACATTAGCAAAAACACATGAAAGTGATCTTTTTTATCTCTTTTGGCTTTTCAAACTGAGATGAGAGTTACTCAGCAGTCCCCATTTCCATCTCCCCACAGAGGAAGCCCTGCACTTCTATCACACTGTGACTGTGTGTTTTTGGGGGAGTATCCCCAGAAATGGGTGAGACAGGGGCTGTGACTGATGAACATGCCAGACACAGGCCAACCTGCTGGGTGTCACAGCCCTCAGCAGCAGCCTGGTCCCTCTGCCAACGCAGGGATGCTGTGTGCCACGAGTTCCCACAGGGCACATCTGAGGGGTGGGGCTGCACGGAGGGCTGTGGTACTGCAGGAGAGGCACTGCAGGAGGGGCAGGGCAGCCATGCTGAGCACCAGCATCACCTTTGCTTATCTCCTCCAGGTAGGAGACACTGCAATCAGACCTTGGGGTCTCCTTCCCCTCCCTTGAGCTCCAGACCTCCCTCAGCTTCGTCTCTCTCCTTCCGGAGAAGAAGAGGAAGGGGGCTGCCTGTGCTGCTGGGTTGTACAAGAGGCTGGGGTTGTCTGAGTGAGCCTGCAGCAGGACCAGCTTTGACATTCTCCCCTGCATCTATCCCAGGTGCTGCAGGAAACAAACCCTTCCTTTCTTTCCCTTCCCGTGTGCGTCTCTCCTCTCTAGACTGGTGAGAGCATTATGCAATATCATGTCATAATTGTCATATTAGCAAGATGATGAAATAAATTGTCTGTGACCTGACAGAAAGGCCATTCTCCAACACATTCATTGTCAAGGCTGTTGGAGGAGTAGGCTCCACCACTAGGATGCCTCTCAACATGGGTCTACTGCTGCCTGTAAAAATGCCAAGAGAAAAGATCCACCGTATGTATGGTCAGACTGTACTGCACACAGCCCATATGGAGTCTATCTTTAGGCTTTGAAAAGAAGAGACAGGGATGATTGCTCAAAAATACAGATTTTCCTCCCCTTTCCATCTTGCACAGCAGGAGCTCCCAACATAAGGGTGCTGAAGTACACAGAGCAGAGCCCTTCTGGGCCACCAGCACCCCCTTGCTCTGCCAACAGCCCCTAGGCCTCTGAAACATGAAGGTGATACACCTGGGAAAGTTTCTTAGCATCCCCCACCGTCTGTGTGACTGAACTGTCAACTGCAGCAGGGTCAAGCTGGGTTGGGCTGCTGGGAGCCACCTCCCCTCTCTGCAGAATGCCACCACTGGGACTGCTGGCATGGCATGGATTGCAGCTCACTCCAAACTCTCATCCATTCATTTAAGTTAAACACCTTTTCACTTGAATATCTTCAGCAGAGGCTTTGACAGGGAGCAGACTCTGGGAGCAGAGTGGACGAGTGGAGCAGTGGCAAGTACCACTCTGTGGAGGTGGCCATCTGCTGCAATGGTGTGCCAGAGATGGAGGGACAGGTTGGGAATTTCCTGTGGCCTGGGCAGCTGCTGCCAAAGCCAACAGCCACTCTGTGCCCCTAGCTGCCATTGTGAATTGTGCTGGGGGTCCTCCCTTCAATTCCTAAAATCTGGTCAGAGCAACAGAACTGCGGTATCACACCCTGAAAGAGGGTAGCTCACAGAAATCCTCTTTACTTCCTTTTATCCCCTTTCCTCATCAAACATTCACTATTTATTCAGGTTTCATTTCTCTAGCTGTCTTGAGTGCCCATCTTTAACACAAACCACAATGATGCCTTTTGTGTGCTAGAGGTGCCACAGCTGCGCTAGGACAGAGCCCTAGGCTAACACACAGGGCTGGAGAAAGCCTTGGTAATCCAGGACTATGCTCATCCTTTGGCTTGGTGCCTGGAAAACACTTGCACTGTGCTACAAAACAATTTGGGGAGTTACCAGTTCCATAGGCAGTACAAACCAAAGCATCCTGTGCCATCCTCCCCCATGTTTCCACCTTATTAGCAGTCCCCTCAGATGAGGATGAAGGAATTAGGTATCTGCCCTAAAGAGCTTCCAGCTTTAGGAAAAGGATAGGCAGAAATGTGGGAAATGTAGGGCCAGAGAGCTCCCAAGGCCTCGAGCATACAGGTTCAGAGATAGAGATGGATACAATATTTGACCTAAGGCCTTGGAGAAGGCTTGGAAGCTTAGAACAGTAAAAGTAAAACAGGCATTTGTAGTTTAAATATGTTTTAAGCAAGTAGAAATATGCCTCATATAAGCAAATAAATATGTTAAGCAAGGTAGTAGAAAATATTAAAGTTTGGTAACAGAACTTGTTACAGAGTTGTTAAAAGTAGAAGATACAGCAATAAGATTTTGTAGAGTTACATGGTTAGATAAAAAAAGACCCATTGTGGTAGAATTGTGTAAATGGTAGTTAACGTAGCAATTAATGATTGGCTTATGAAGATGCTAGCAAACTTTGTGGAAGTATTTGATTGGATAAGAAATTTATCAAAGACACTGTAACTGTCTATTAAGACAGTTTTCTGATGTAATGGTGCTGAATATAGCAATCTAAAAGTCTCACCCTTCCATGAGACTGGTTTTGAAACAAATCATCCTTTAATCACCATGTCAGTTGACCCTGTCTCATCTGTATCCCAAACAGAGAAATGTGCAGATGTTCTATTAAATAAAATATTTTATGGAGCACTCTATGACCAGCCAAACCTTTGTTAATTCTGACAAGTAGTAAGAGGACCTGGTGGTGCTTGGACTCCAGAAATTTTAGGAAGGATGGGCACCTCTCCCACAAAATGATCTCATGAGACAGACATGCTGTTAGTTGTTGCCCTGCAGTGATTTTGAAGCAGTTGGTACTTCTTATTCTATACAGAAATAGTATCAGAGGTGAAACTGAAGTTTCCTATCCATGAGAACCTTAGACACATTCGTGAAGGAACATAGCAGAGTGCTCAGCAGCTGTTCAAGGCCAACAGCACTGAACACAAACACCTTTTGCATGAAACCAGTTGTTTCCACTGGAGAAGCGTTAAGTCTCATTCCCTCTAAGTAGGGATTATTTCCTGTGCCTGTCCCACATCTTGGTGTTTATGGACATATATTCCTTATGAATTCCAAACGTTATCCTGGTAAAACACTCAATAATTTGCTCAGCCTCCTGAAAGTTTGCTGACATTACACAGAAACAGCAGCCTGAATGTTCCTTGCACCCATTTCACTCCGGTTTGTTCAATTGCTCTTTATTCAGAGTTTCTGACAAAGATTTTTGGGTTTACAAATTATTTGGGAAATAAACCTAAGTGCCATCAAGGTGTGTGTTACCTGCTGAACAACCCTTACAAATCCATTTCAGCCAGGGATCACTTATTCACCCAAACATCTGTGTATGAGTATATATCATCTGTGAACCAGTTTCTGGGGTTTGTTTTCAGAAAGACAACAGTCCTTGAGTTAATGAAGGTCTAATTCAGCCATCAGGCCTCACTGCAGAATTGTCAGCTATCCAAAGAGAAAGAAGAGTTCGGGTCCAACAACCACCTCTTCCTTGGTACTGTCCTTCCATTCATCTCCCCTAGGAGATGGAGGAGCCAGGAGATGGAGCTGGATTTTGTGGTGGCTCCTGAGGCTCTGCAGCATCAGCCTGTACAGGCCAGGAATGAAGAACTATGCACTGGACCACAAACAAAACCTAGCTGCTAAATTAAATCCAGGATGCAAATATCAGGATCCTGACATTTCAATATAGTGCAGGAAATGACCAGTGTTGTGGTGGGTCTGCACAGAGCTTCAGCACAGCTGGGACCCAGGACACCAATCCTCCCCAGGTGCTGCTGCAGCACGAGGTGAGGCAATGCTGGGTTTGGTCCCAGCTTTCCTCAGCACTCAGAGCTCCTGTGGTAGGATATGGTCAGGAGATTTGACAGTTTTTCTCTCCACTCAGGAAATGCTGAGTTGTTGAACCAAAATTTTGCTTGAAAAAAACAGAGCTTTTCTCGAAAAAACTGCACAGAAGGGATGAAAATGAGAAGACAATAAACCCGGCTCTTCCACAAATTAAGTGTCATGACCAGTGGAGTATCCACAAGCTCTTTTGGTGTCCTTTTTACTGTCAGCATATGAGAGATTCCTTTTCCTGGGTAGAAAACAAAATAAAATTCTTAATCTCAAAAAGCGTGGCAGACTGTGAAAATCCTTTTCAGTGCATTTTCATCTGAATGTAAGAAATTTAGTTTCTCTCCATTACCCACAAACGTCAGATAATTTCATCCTAGTAAGGGATATGCTGAGGAGATGAACTGAATGAAAAACAAAAAGGAAGAATATTTTTAGTCTTATTTGTCGATTAAATAACTATATCATGCGTGCTGATTACAGACGTTGCAAAGAATAAAATGAATGAGTTCAACGGGAGTTGCTGTCGGCTGCCATCTGCCCCTCACCCTTCAGCCATCAAATAGCAGCAGCTGGGGGTGCGGGAGGAGCCGGTTCAGCTGGTTTCTGCTGTTCCTCACCCCAGAGCAAACCCGGCGTTAAACCCGCCGTGCCTTTCCTCGGGGACCCCGCCTTAGCCCGGCACAGGAGCCAGCGTCCCGCGGGGCCTCCAGGCCGGCACAGGCGGTGCTCCCGCTCCCGTGCGCTCGTCTCCTCCCGACAGAGGCAGCCTAGGAGCCGCGGCACCCGGCGGGCTGAAATCCCCCGTGCCGCGGCCCTGGTGCCTCCCCGGCAGCGCTTCCCTGGCGGAGAGAAGAAACATGTGACGGGGCATCCGTCTGCGCGCCCCTGTCTTCGGTGGGTCCAATGAGAAATCCTCCGAGCCTGCTGCGAGCTGCTATTTATTTCCTGGCTTGTGGAAATGCGGCTCCATCACCACCCCCAGGCAAGTGGCACCCTGTACCCCCCGCCGCCCTCCCCGCTGCCCGGCCGGGGAGCCGCGGAACGCCCTGCCACAGGCACCGGGCGGGGGGACAAGGCTTGCCAGGGAAACGGGTGCTGAGGGCGGGCAGGCAGCCTTGCCACGAGGGAAGAAGCGAGCTCTCCATCACGCGAAAGTCATTTCCCGAACTGCAGAAACCACAAGCGCCCGCTTTATGCCCAGAGCAGCCGGCGGTGCCTGGCCAGGAGCACGCCGGGTTCGCGTTGTGCTGCCTCTGAAACACAATATGGAAGTATTAAACTTTAATAGCACTAAAGAGGCTGGGGCATGAAACTCTTGATGAGCAAACTCGTAATGGGCAAAGGGAAAAGCCTTTCGAGCCAGATTCATTTCTGCACCCTGGGATAGCTGCTGAGAAAGGTCAGGGTTGCGCTGCTCCACCGTCCTTCCTTCTGCCCTCTAGTGCCGGAGAGAAAAATTAAACGTAAGGGAGGGAGCCTGCAATTTCGTTCTTGAAATGCACAGGATAAATAGAAGAGGAGGGAGAAAACACTGTTCGTAACTGTGTGCTTCAATACCGATTTAGGTCAGAGCATGCCAGGAAAAGTGATGTCACAGGAGCCACAGTCAGTAGGGTTTATGGTGCCTCTTAGGAGCCAGAGGTGACACTGCAGAGGGCGAGCTGGGGACAGGACACGGTGGCATTGCTTCTGCTCTTGGCCTGGGCCCAGGCGTGCCAAAAGCAGTGGAGGCTCACAGGTAAGTCAGGAGCTCACAGCTTCGTGCCACAGGTTGGGACAGGTGTATCTCCACCAAAGACCTGTCTGCTCCAGTCTCACCACTTCCTTTAGATTAAAACCTGACAAAGCTTTGAGACAGAATGTTTACACTGTAGAAGTGTCCGCTGTTGAACTCTTCGAACCTCATTTAATTCACACTTGCTCTTAATCTCTGCCTCTGAACACCACCTCATCAGGCTGAGTCAGACCTGCTACCCTGAAAGCTCTCTCCCAAAAATGTGGTGGGAAAGGCAGCTGAGCTGGGGAGCACTCCCAGTGCCACTGTTCACTTTTGTGTCCACCTGTACTTGACAGCACTTTGCTCAACAAAGTGTAAGGGAAAAGCCACGCTGCCATAATTTCAGCAGCTTCTGTAAAACAGGGGAGCTGTCACCTGTTTTTTAGCTGCCAGCAGTAGGGAAGAGCTCCAGGACACCCCAGGTACAAACAGGAACGCGGGATGGTGTGAAAGGGAGATGAGGGACTCGTCCAGTCTCAACAGGGCCAACTGATGCAGCACTAGAGTGATGCTGAGATCCCAGTAAGCCAGTGTGCAGGGCTGGGAATCATCTACCCCGAGCTGACCAGTGCCAAGCCAGCCTAATGAGGACTAACAGGGCTGAGCAACTTTGCCAGCTAATGGGCAAGAGGCCTCAGGAGGACAGGTAGAGCTGTCTGAGCCATGGAGCAGTGTCACAGTGGCCTCACCCCCCATCAGACTGCAGTTTAGAAGGTCTAAAGTCCTTCCTTGAGGCAACACACTGGATGGGGGTTCCTGACTAACTGCTCATCCCTCTGAAAAGATGTTGTCCTGGGCTATGTTGGAGTTGCCATGGGCACCAACAACATCCTGAAAATGCTGTGCTACCCACAGTTTTCCCCCCTCCCCTTTTCCTCCTCTGTGCAGTCACAGAGGAAGCAATTAAGAAAAGTGATCAAAAATAAGCCTTCCCTCTTGTTTTGTTGCCCGACAAAACAAAGAGTTTTAAGTCACATCCTCCCTTTGAGAAAGCAAGTTGTAGTTATGTACATTTTGCCTAACTACTCAATTTCAATTTCAAAATGCTTATTCTTGCTTCTGATCTATTTCTCTTGTGCCTCCAAATCAGGATGTTTCAAAACTTTGACATGAATTTTTCAGTGTGTTACCCTCTCGACTCCAAGCACTGCAAGGTGATGAGCTGTTCAGTGTCACACACAAAGAAAAACCAGTTTGAATTTCTGCTCTCTCTGTCTGTTTATCCGTTCAGTTAGTTCCTTGCATCTGTCTACAAACAGGATTCCTTCCCATACAGGGCACAGGCAGTGCAAGGTGCCAGGAAACTTCTTCAGGAAAGCCACTGCCATTTTAGGGTACCCTGCCAAAACCAGGATCCAGGGGGATCTGCAGCTGAGGGGATGCTGGGGAGGACAGCAGTGCAGCTTCAGATAAGGTGCAGAGAGTGGGATATGATGTTGCTGATGGAGAAAATACAACAGGACAAACCCCACACCTTAATCAGGGTCTGCTGTGGTCTTTCCTCCAAAATCAAAAACAGGGCTTCAGGAGGACATTAGCTTTCTTTCCTTTTTCTTCTGCTCCCTACTGTTCTCAGGGACTTAAAATCTGGCATAGACTCTGTAGGAAGAAATTATGGAAAATGGAAACTTGTTAAGGCAGCTGCTGCTGCAGGCTGGTAGAGGAGGGCATTTCAGGGAAGTTACAGCCCCCACAAAACATACTCTAAGCACAGAACATGCTCACTGCTGCCATTTCCAGATAGTTGTGGGAAGCCCCAGCCTTCCTTTACAGTTTCAGGTTGTGAAAATCATTGTAATTGCACAGTAAATGCCAAGACCTGAACTCACTTGAAATACAGCAGAAAGAAAGTACAGGGGATGTTCTCTGAAGGTAGTGATACAGGGGTTAAAATCTAGCAGAGGACACAGAAAAGGCATCTTGTACAGGCAAGCTTGGATGGAAAAGCTGAGAGAGAGCACTTGTGAGGTTCATTTTTGCCTATCAGAGACTGAAACTTAGGTTCACTTCAGCCACTTCTGTGATGTAGTAACATCATATATGCTTATCCTATGTCAATAAACACGATAGGATCACACAAAATGAGCTTTCTACCATAATTTTTTCCTCTTTATGGAAACAGTTCTCAGTATGGTTGGACAACTCCCGGGTCCCATAAAGAGCAGCACAGGTACACACACACACACACACACACACGTGGGCTCCTTGCACTCACACCTGAACAAGAACATTTCAGAAGTGGTTCAGGCTGCTGCTTTCAACAGGAACAGTTACAGAAGCACACTAGAGGATGCTGAGGGACAAGTCAGTGTTTTGTTCCCTCCCCATGAGATGGAGTTCCAGCTCCACCAGTGCCAGGTCCACAGGCAGGACAGCTGACCACACTGTCCCCAGCCCTGCTCTGCTGGTTCCCATCCATCACTAATCTGCCTGGCCAAAGGAGTGCCCCAGCAGCCTGAGACTGATGCTCTTCTCCCCACTAAGCTGCTACATTCTAATGCCATCTCAGCCTGAAATGATGCTAGGATCTCTGTCCTGCTACCACTTAAAACCTTTTTTATTTTATTTAAGAAACAATCCAAACTTTTTCTGGTTCATGTCTTAAAGCAGCTCAGGTGAGCAGTGATGGAAGCCACAAGCTTTGCCTTCATGTCAGCCAGGCAATTAAAATAGAGAAGCTCCCTTCTCCCTCATCTACCTCTCAGTCTCCCTCAGTCCAGAGATAACGTGCCACTTTGTTGTGCTTTAGTGAAGATGAGGCATCCATCTCTCCTGACACTGCTCAATAAGGGAAGGACCCAGGGAGTTCAAGCACCAGAAACAGCTTGTTGAAAACAGAACATGGCTGTGCCTCAGGTCACATGGCCAGCATGAGCTGGGGGAGGGATGAAGGAGCAGGACCACAGAACCACACATTGGCTGGAAACATCAGGGACCTCTTGATATTGTCCAGTCCAAACCACTGTTCAAGCAGGGTCAGTCAGAGCAGTTTCTCATGGCTGTGTATTATCAGGTTTGAGTATCTCCAAGGATGGAGCCTCCAGAACCGCTGGGGAACCTGATCCAGTGCTTGACCTTCCTCACCATAAACCAGCTTTTTATTATATCTGATATACTTTCCTGTGTCTTGGTTCGTGTCCATTGCCTTTCATCCATTCTCTGGATACCCTGAGGAGATCCTAGCTCTGTCTTCTCTCATTACTCCCCTCAGCATATACTTCACACACAGAGAAGATCCCTCTGTAGTTTCTCTTCCCCAGGCTGGAGAGTCCAAGCTCAGGATGGGAGAAAAGATGCAGCAGGAACAATGTAGGTGACGGATAAAGAGCCAGAGACAACTCCTCTGGCAGGGTGGTGAGGTCCTCATCAAGAGCAGGCTCATGAGCAGCTTCTGGTCTCACTGGTGGCACAAACATCACAGCCCAAACGTAGCCTCTTCCCAGCCCAGCCCAGTCTGATCCAGTGGGTGCCCATAGGTACCGGGGCTGGAGTTTGACGGGCAGGTGATGCACTGAGCCCGTGTTCGAACTGCAAGGAAAGGAAGGGAGATGATGGTGGATGTGCTTTTCTTACAGCAATGGCACTTGTTTTTTTCTTAAAGCAACAAGGTCTTCCAGGGTTTTATTTTGTGTTTTGTTCTCTTTCACTTCTCATGTTTGTGTTTGCAGTAACCATCCTGCAGTTGCTATGTGTAAATATGTCACCTGTCAAAGTGCTGCTTCTCCAGACAAGCCTTCCTGTCCCAAGCTGAGTGTGCCAGATGTGCCCAAGCCCCATGTCATGCCCTCTGCTGCTGCAGCTCATGGTGAGGTGTTTGAGTGCACTGCCAGTCCCAGCTGCACCACGGGACCAGGCTGCCACAGCCTGTGTTTGCTGACAGCATCAGTGGTGAGTACTGCAGGGTCCTGATGTGACCCATGGAGACAGATCCCCCTCTTCCACTGCTTCCACCACCTCTGCTACCATCCTTGGTCAGGCCCTGCCTGTGACCTCCTCCTACCAGAGCCAGTTCAGCTGCCTGCCTGCCCCTGCTCTGCAGCACCTGGTGCTCCCTTCATCCAGCAGTTCTGCCCACCTGTGCCAGGTGTGTTGAATTGAACCCACTCTACCATTCTCATTGCCACTGGTGGGATGATTTGGGATGAGGCCAAATCTCTGCTTCACAGCTTGGCACCCAGAGGAGCTGTTTGCTGTGGGTGCACTGGTCCCTGAAATTCCAGCATTGGGGTCTGATGACTGCTCCACGGCTCCTCTGTGCTCCCTGCCATGCAAAACCATCCCGCAGCCTGGTCCCTGGTAACTCAGATGCTTCAGAGGCAGCACAGTGCATCAGCTGCAGCAGAGCAGCACTGACAGACACACCAGGGAGAGGAACAGCCAGGAGGAGCCGAGGCACAGCCAGAGACTCCCGGTGTGAGACGTGTTTATTTTTAGACTGTTGTAGCACTAAGGATATGGAACGAGCTGCTTCCCTCTCGTCACTCTGACGCCATCACCCGCCACCCACGCACCCACTAAGTGGGTTATCACAACCCATCAGGCTCCCAGGGGGAGGGAAAGAACACAAAAAGGTCACTTCTCTCCTCCCCTCAATAAATAGCAGAACACGTACGGTGTTGTGGTATTTATTAATGGAGACTTGGGTTTAAAGTCCTGAAGGTGTCTTGGGCAAGACATCACCTCTCCTGCTGTGCAGACCTCAAGTACCAGCTATAAGCCACCAGACTCACAAATTCATGGGAAAACCAGATCTACAGCACTTACAGAGGGCTTTCCTCTGTCTCAGCTGATAAGCCACTCCCTCTATCCTTGATTCTTCCCTGACCTGTGAGTATCCTTTCTTCTCAGCTAGACATTGTTAAAATCACTGGGATCCCAGATACCAGCCCTCTTCTCAGATGCCTTCTCTGTCATTCTAATTTTCTCACCTGACATGTTGAAGTTCACACTTGTCGGAGATGTTTGTGTCCTTTGTGCCACAGTGTTTACAGGGATTCTCCAACCGTGTTGCTATCCTCATCTAACAGAGGGAAGCAGTGCAAACTCCCCATTCCCCACACCAGTGCGAGATTAACAATGTGCTCAAGATGGGAAAGACCATCCCAGCCCTTTGCACCTCAGGGCTGCACTTTTCTCCCCTTTCCTCTTTTTCCTCCAGTTAGAGTCAATTCACTGATCTTCAGTCCCCATTCCTCCCCAGTCACCATCCTGAGTGTCCTTCCAGCACAGAGCTCCTTACTGGTAAGGAGCCCATGCTGTAGCACATTTTCCTTTCTCTAACTTGCTTTTTAAAATTTCTGGCACCAACAAGGCCCCTGCTGAAGTGGTGTCTCTCTGCTCTTCATCTGCCTCACCATCTGCCTGAGAGAGCGTGGGGCAGGGGGGTTTCTGCAGAGATTTGTAGACTGAAGGCCAGAAAAAAACAGCATAATCTATACCTGTGGCATAATAAATGCCATAGACAACCAGGCAGCAGTTCACAGAGCAAGTCTTCCATCACTCTGTGCTCTATCCCTAACCAGTGCAGACCCAACCTTCCAGCCTTTTTTTTCTTTTTCTTTATTTTTTTTTTTCCAAGTGATGCTAATTTAAGTATTTTTTGTACCATGAAAATATGTAACTGCACAGGGAGAGGGCAGCTAAGGTTTGGAAATCTTAATGACCAGATTTGGGAAGACTGCAGTCCTGTGAGAGCAGCAGTTATTCAGGCACAAGTACACACAAACATAGCATTTTAAGCTTGCACAGTTTAATTAGAAAATAATTCCTTCCCATAAAATATGTTGACATTCCCAAATATTTTGTTTCAGTGAATATCGACACCTGTCTCCTCAGGGAGCACTAAAATACCCAGGACCTGTGCTGTGCTGAAACTCATGCCTGGCATAAACCCAAAGCTGTGTGATGGGAACCTCCCACTGATGCCAGCCCAAACACTGTTGGGAGAAGCCATAACAGCACCAAGGCAGCCGGAACCGATTCCACCTGGCCATCCAGCCCCTGACTCAGGTTACCCCAAAGACTCTCTGTCCTGGGTAGCCCCCATAAGTACGGATCCAGCTTTCTCCCTGCCACCAAAAAGTTGTCATTTCACCTGACCTGCAAACGTTGACACCCTTCCTCAGCCTCAAGTGACTGAAGAATCTAAAAAGCCTCAACCTAGATGGAAGCTTGCTATGTTCTGTTCCCAGCCAAGGGGTACACAACAGCAGAGGGGTATTTGCCCAATCCTAGCTCTGTGTGGGGTCCTACAAGTCTCCATTTTAATTCCACTTTCCAGGAACACTGCCAGATGCAGGGAGGACTGAAACCTCCTCTTCCCACAGCCATACCCAGTAGACTCTTATTTGGGTCTGTCAATAAGCTTGCTCTGACTAGCTCAAGACAGATCTCCCAGAAAGTCTTCTCAAAAACCTAATTATTGCCCTGATCACCAAAAATAACATTAGCCTGGAGAGTTCTGGGAATTCCCTCCTTGGTGTAAGAAAATATCCAAAGCAGCAGCCCAGCAGCACAGGTCTAACCTTGACCCCAGAGCCCGAGGTGGGGTTTGAGGGAGGTGATTTAATCCGCCTGTTATCTCCCTGAATAAAAGGCAAGAGAAGCTAATGGATGCAAACTAATTAAATATGTGCATGGAAGTATTTATTTTGTTAAAACAATTAAGGAATTGGTGTTTCATTTTTAAAACATTACTAAAGCTTCCCCAGCACAGGCTGAGTCTAGCAAAAGACAGCGTGACACATGGTGTTCATTTAGGTATCCACACAGGAGAACATACTGCAGGCACCTCTGTGGGACAAAAGGTCATTTTGTGGAGTGTTCCACAAACAGCTCCAGCATCTCCCTGTGTGGAACCAACATCACGTGGGTGGTTCACTTGGGCCTCCCAGGGACAGGAACACCAAGAAGCAGCATGTAGAGTTCTCCACTGTGAGCTGGTGGGAGAAGGCTGGTGTGCCAGGCTGCTGGGAAATTTCTGTCCAAGAATATCTGTGAAATTGGACAATCTCCTAAGTACTGTAAAATATAAAGAGGATCCTACAAATCTTTATCTGCAGATTTCTTGCTTAGTAAAAACCACATTACTCATGGTCAAAGTGAATTGACACTGATAATTCAGTATTTAATGCCACATTTTAGTAATTTTAAGAACCAATATACTCTAAATAGCACAGCAATCTGCTATCTATGGCAAATCTCTTTTTCCAATGATGGATTTAAGTACAAGCAGAGCCAGTGAGAGACACTTAGTCGATTTAGCAACACTGGTGACTAATTCTTTTGAAAGGATGCTGCTTTCTCTCCAGACCTCCGGGCTGAGACTCACAGTCACCAGGAGGCAACATGCAGTAATCAACCACATGTGTGCTCTTTGACGCGTCAGAGATGTGCACAGGCCAGCAGGGCCGTGGTGCTACCAGCATCCTGGAGATGTGGAGGGACGGCTCCTTTGGCTGGAGAGTTCGAGTGGAAGGATAGAGGCTCTTTAGGAAGGAGAGCTAGGGGAGAGGAGGTGGGGGTGTTTGCTGTCTATGTCAATGTTGGAGTGCCTGGAGCTTTGTCTGGGGATGGAGGAGAGCTCATGGGTCAGGGTTAAAGGGAGGAAAGGGACAGGAGACATTACAGGGGAGGTTTGCTACAGGCTGCTCCACCAGGAAGACCAAGTGGATGAGGCCCTCTACAGACAGGAGCAGCCTCACAGGCCCTGCTCCTCATGGGGGTCTTCAACCACCCCAGTACTTGCTGGAGGGACAACACAGCAGGGCACAAGAAATCCAGGAGGTTCCTGAAGGTGCACAAGTCCATTGGACCTGATGGGCTGCATCTGTGGGACCTGAGGGAACTGTTGGATAAAGTGGTTGAGCCACTCTCCATCATATTGGAGAAGTCATGGCAGTCTATGGAAGTTCCAACTGAGCAGAAAAGGGGAAACATAACCCCATTTTTAAAAAGCAAAACAAAGGAAGACTGAGAAAGTCAGTCTTACCTCAGGACCTGTCAAGATTATGGACCAGATTCTTCTGGAAATTGTGCTAAGGCACATGGAAAATAATAAGGTGTCTGGTAAATCAACAGGGTTTCACTAAGCACAGATTGTGCCTGAAAAATGTGATTGTCTTCTAAGATGGAGTGGGTGGATATCCACCACAGCATTGGTGGGTAATGGAAGAGCAACTGATGTCACCTACCTGTGATTCTGCAGAGCATTTGCCACTGTCCCACACAACATCCTGTGTGAAGACAGGCTGAGAGAGGTGGGGCTGTTCAGCCTGGGGAAGAGAAGGCTCCAGGGAGACCTTAGAGCACCTTTCAGTACCTAAGAGGGGCCTACAGGAAACATGGGGAGGGACTCTTTATTAGAGAGTGTAGTAATGGTAGGAGTCTTAAACTGGAAGAGGGTAGATCTAGGTTAGACATTAGGAAGGGTAATGAGGGTAAGGAGTTACTGGAACACACATTTACTCTGAGGATAATGAGTTACTGGAACAGGTTGCTCAGAGAAGTTGTGGCTGCTCCATCCCTGGAAGTGTTCAAGGTCAGGCTGCATGGGGCTTTGGGCAGCCTGGGCTGGTAAAAGGTGTTCTGCCCATGGCAGAGGTTTGGAATGAGATGATCTTTAAGGTCTCCCCAACCCCAATCCATTCTGTGATGCTGCGACTGAGGTAGCTCAGCCCCCTTTCGTACAGTCCTAACCAGTGCTGGGGGCACAGAACAGCAGATGCATCGAGATGATTCGCTCCAAACAGAGCAGCTGAACCATGTCCAGTTGTCTGATGAAGTTCGGATAAACTGAGCCATCAGATGACCGCTTAAGACAAATAAGTTTAGAATGGTGTGCCGGTTTCAGCTGGGGTACAGTTAATTTTTTTCACAGTTGCTAGTATTGTGCTGTGTTTTGTATTTGTGCTGAATGTGGCTTGATAACACAGAGATGTTGGTAACTGAATTTTGATTCTGTGTCTTAGATCTGCTTGAGTAGCTCTTCAGCTCTGTTGAAATATGAAGGCACACACTTACACAGCTTGTATAGACACCTGTAGCTCAAAGGTGTTTTGTTATTGTTATTTTTGCTATTGCTCATCAGGACTCACACAGAGCCAAGGCCTTTTCTGCTTTTCATATGGCAACAGTGGCCAGGAGGCTGGGGGTGCCTGGGAGGGTGGGAGGAGACAGAGCCAGGACAGGTGACCCCAACTGACCAAAGGGATATTCCATCATCATGCTTAGTATATAAAGTGGAGGAGAAGGAGAAAGGGGGGAAGTTTGGAGTGATGGGGTTTGACTTCACAAGTCATCACTGCATGGGATGAGCCCTGCTCTCCCGGGAATGGCTGAACACCTGCCTGCACATGGGAACCACTGAATTAATTCCTTGTTTTGCTTCACTTGTGTGTGCAGCTTTTGCTTTACCTATTAAACTGTCCTTATCTCAACCCAAGAGTTTTCCAGCTTTTACCCTCCTGGTTCTCTCCCGATCCCGCTGGAGGTGTGTCTTGGGTTTCAGTGCAAAATGTACCCAGCAGAATGTATTCTATCACCATCTGTTGAAAACCAGGTGGGGGGTGGGGGTGGGGTAATCCTCTGTCAGTGGGCCAGCTGTTAAAAAAACAGGTGGGGCAGTTTTCTTTATCT
>WAAG01061510.1:46149-57516 GCA_013390105.1 Tichodroma muraria
CCTCACCAGTGCCCAGTACAGGGGGACAATCACTGCCCTGGTCCTGCTGGCCACACCATTTCTTATACAGGCCACGATGCCTTTGGCTTTCTTGGCCGCCTGGGCACACCTGGCTCATGTTCAGCTGCTGTCAACCAGCACCCCCAGGTCCTTTCCTGCAGGGCCTCTTCCCAGCCACTCTGTCCTCAGCCTGTAGCACTGCCTGGGGTTGTTGTGACCCAAATGAATGACCTGGCACTTGGCCTTATTGAACCTCACAAAACTGGCCTTGGCCCATCAATCCAGCTGTCCAGACCCCTCTGCAGACCTTTCCATTCCTGCCCTCCGGCATATCAACACTCCTGCCCAACTTAGAGCTGCCTGAGAACTTACTGAGTGTGCCCTCCATCCCCTTGTCGAGATGACTGATGAGGTTAATTAAACCAGACTGGCCCCAATACTGAGCCCTGGGGAATACCACTAGTGACTGGATTCTTTCCACCTGGAAATCTTGCACCTTCTGGTGATGAAGTAGGCTTTGCACCTGTTCACATAACCACAGGCAGCCTATGAAGACAAGTCTCCTAGTGCTGTGCACTAAGAACTGTCTTCAAAGCTCTAATTCTGCATCATCCCAATATAATGATTTGCTACCAAGCAAAAGGCTTCTTCCACAGCCTTCAAAAGATTCTGCTAGTGTCAAGTGATACTGTGCTTCCAGATAAATGCTAAATAGGTTCAAGATGCATACATTAATTTAAATTGTCACAAAATAAGGAAAGACAGCTTTGCATCCTGAAAAACATATATCTCACATTTATAGTAATTTTGTTTGTTTTAAAAGGTGCTATGTTCTTTGTACTGCTTCTGACCTGTCTCATCCTCAAAACTCTATAACCCAAAGAGATTCTGGTATGCAGAATGGGAAGCAATGGGAGAGCACAAGCTCAGAAGGAACAAGACAACCCTCCTTTTCCCTGAGCCAAGCCACCATTCACAAGGGCATAAGCCCTAAGACTCCGATGGTCACTGATATAAAGTAAAATGGTATTTGATGGCACTGTTTTAAAATCAGGCAGCATAGATTACTGCAGTAGATCTAAGCCTAGTTTGATTCGAAGCAAAAGGTGGATGTTTAGAAATAACAGAACAGCTTTTATAGTTTTATTCACTGTAATAATGTGTGCAAAGGCTTGAAATTGCAAGCTGCTGAGCACTCTGGCCCAAGTGCATCAGAACTTGTAGGTACATGGTTAAGTGTGAATAACTTCAAGTCAAGCAGACATGCAAGGGATTTTCCTTGCCAAAACACAGCCCTTGATCTGACAGTGCTGCACTTCCTAGTTACAAAATGTGGGATGACTGTTACCTGCCATTCCCCAGAGCTACATCTAGAAGAGCATCACTAAGCAAAGAGCATAAAGATATGATGCTTGGATAACAACTGCTGGAAATTAGAGACCTCTAGTCCCCTCGGCTTCTGTACATTGGACTTGCCCATCTATATAAAACAAGGGAAGCACTGTGTAACTCTACTTCAGTGCTTTGTAACACCATGTCATCAAGTGACATGAAAAAACATTGAGATCAAGGTGAAAAGTGGCCTGTATACATTGGCAAGACTGATGTTAGCTCAAGCAGCTTTGTAGCAGAACACAATCGCTCTTTGAAGCCAACTGCTGTTATCTTACTCTTTATTTAAATGCCAGCAAGGGTAGCATAATCCCTTTCTTCCACACAATGGTACAGAATAACTCCTGTACACTGGAAACACTGGTAAATCGAAGGATGCTTTCTAATGTGACAGTGCACTGGAAATATCATAAAGCCTCAGTGCCACTGGTAGGAATACTGCCTCTACAGGAGAGAAGTCTAAGTTCTTTACCATAAGTAGAGTGCAAAGCAAGTACCAGATCTGAAGTGGGGGAACAAAGGATTTTCAGCTGCAGCATTAAAAGCAACTGCTGGAATTGTATTTAAAACCTGAAATACAATAGTCAAAAACTATTCATAAGTAGCAAAGGTAAAATTACTTCAAAATTAATAGATCTTAGCCAAGAACAGCCTACAATCTGTAGTACTGGCTGACAGTAAGTTAAACACTGCTCTTACCATGGCTCTGAACTGCAAATTCCCCCTAAATGGAATCCTGGAATACAGCTGCTCCTCCTACCATTTGCAGGAGACAGAGTAGATGGCTTGTCTGTACAGCCACTGCTTCGGGTGCAGGCTGCCCTGCTGCCTCCCCCTTTCTTTACCAACAAACACCCTCTACCCACCCCTGACATATGGGCACCAGAGAAAACATTCCCAGCCTATTGCAGAAGATATGAGAGTTTGTGGTGGTTCACCACGTCGCTTTGCACTGCTAATCCAGGGCTTAACTTCTTCAGTTGTGGTACAGCTAGAAAAATACAAGTTAAATTTGAGGTATCAAACAAAGCCAATACAGACTTCCATAGCCCAGAGTGTTCCACAGTGCAGAGGGTTATGTGAGTCTTGCTGGAGGAGAACACACTGTCACTCACAGATGGCATGACAGAGACCGTTCTAAGAATGAAATCTATGAAAAGCTACTGAACGTTAATTTTCAGCTGTATCTCTACTACATCTATGCAGCAATGGTTGCCAAGTTATTCTGGTGTATTTTTATCTTTCTGAGCAATATGACAAGACAACACTGGGATCCAGCTGGTTTTGGTAGCAGTTCTTGTTCCAGCTATGATGCTAATGTACTGAGATTATGTATGCAGCTTCTTTATTTTGGTGCTTAGAAGTTTGTCTCTGTCACTTTGAAGCGTTTTATATACGACTCAGAAGTTTACCTTCAAGCAGGAGGGAAAACATATCACATACTTTTCACCTGAGTCTATCAAAAAGCCTGAGGCAGTTATGTACAGCAAAGAGGATATTTTCTAATCTCTGCTATTAACATCTACTTATTATGTTGGTACTCATATTCCACACCATTTCAAAGAGAATACCCAACAAATTCTAAGATGTAAGTGAAGAAGGCAGCAGCACATCATTGGACAGCTGTTTTTAAAGAACATTTCTTACAACCCATGTAAATCCGCAAGTTTTTCCATGTATAAACCACCAAATCAGAAAACGAGAGGTATGCAATTCTTTGTCTTCCCAACAAAAATGAACGCCCACTACTCACTCTTTCTTTTGATGTTCCTATTACCACACTGGACAGTCTGTTTTCAAACAGGTCTTCAGTCTTTAAATTGCCAGCAGCCCCAGGTAATGGAGGAAAGCTAGATAACCCCAATTCAAAGCTGGGAGATGGAGGTTTTGGGGGTGGTGGAGACTGTGTCTGGCCTCTCTGGAATAGAAACAGCATGTTAGGGTTACTGCACTAGATGACAGAAAAGATATGCAACTCTAAACTGTATTTTGCACTTGATTTGTATCAGCAAATTCCTGGAGAAGGGTCACACATCTCATCTCCCAAAAAACCCAGAGTACCAAGGAATAGATGCTTTCATTTTCCACTGTTGCCCTTAAAATATTTAATTATTACTTAAATGTCATAGTATCTGCATCAGTTTTAGGCATACTGGCATGGTAAGAATTTTTTTTCCTTAAGGACAGACACACTGACACAGAAAAGAAAACAGACTGGTTTATGTATCATGATATGGTGTAGATATAATGCCCATTTATGTATAGTTAGCAACATCCTAAATAAAAAGACAGGAGTCAACAAGAATCTTATTTTCAGATATATGAAGAAAGGGCAAGACAGCATGCCTTGTAAGTAGTACAGACAATAACAATTTATAACTAATTAGTATTAACCTACATTGTCACTGTATAAAAATAGAAAGGTAAATGTCAAAACTATTTTTGAAACAAAGACTTTCTAACTAAATCTAAGAAGAAAACCAATGTCTCAAGTGAAAAACAACCTGTGCGCTAAATGCAACTATTTCGCCCTACAGAGAGCAGTTCAGGAGTTAAAAGTATCACAGTTTAAGATCACTTGTGAGAACTGCTGGTAAGGATTTGGAAGTTATATTATATTTACACAGGAAAAATAAAACTCCTTTGTAATATGTTGTAACTGAAGTTACCAATTAACTTCACCTACATCATGCAAACAAAGAAGTTTTTCTTTAAAAACTGTTTCTTGAGTGTGCTGAGGCCTGTGCTAAGATGATCTCTGCTGCAAAATACCAAATGCAAAGCAATCTTTGAAACAGTTCCTATTCTGAAACAGAAAATAAGAGTATATAGTCAAGATGGTGTAAATGTGAGAACAATGCTTCTGCACAAAGAACAACAGATGCAATATTACCTTTGAGGTCTTTTCACAAAGTACATGTAATATCCAAAGAATTGTGTGTCAAGAGGAAAGTAGGGAAAGAAAAAATACAGAGGCAAGAACAACTGCAGCTCCCAGCACTGCTACTGACCCAGCATTACCCCTGGAACAACGTTACAGCAATGGAGACTGCAAATCTCCAAAACAAGTCAGATGACGTGTCAAAGGTCAGGGAGAGACCACATTTATCCAGCTCAAATTGCAAGAGGAACAACTCGAATTTTTAAAAGTCATTCTTCAAATCACAGCACTTACACTTCTTAAAGGTGACTGAAGTTCTGCAATAGCAAATGCTTTTATGTTATATTTTAAGTTCCACAGTTGAGTCCTAAAACCCTCAAAATATTAAAAGTGACATTAACATCTTAAATTAGCAGGATGAGGGAGGACTTAAATGAATTTTAAACTAAGTGCATAAAATTTCTCAAGTTAATTTCTTGTAGGTTCAGTACTTGGTTTATGTCTATAGCCTCAGAAACAATCTGATCAAAAAGTTTCATGCTCTTTTTCATGCAAACATGTATGCAACTTGATAATTTTTCCTTTAAAAAGAAAAGTCTTCTGAAGAAGTCATTATTCCATTCAAATATATCGGTTTTAGTGGTGCACTATGTACACTAATTGCTACAGCATTACACAAAAACCAGGATACTGGATTCAATTATTTCCACAGTCTAAAGTGGGAAAATTTTCATCTTTTGCTCCCAAGTATGCTTCCTTGCAGTCGTGGGTGTGCAGCAGCTCTCACCTCTGCTCAAGGTGCAGCACTGGACACTACAGACTAAAGATACTTGGCCCAGAAGAGACTGGAAGGAACCTGGCTGCACAGGCTGCAATTACATCCTGGTGCTGACAGAAGGGAACTGTGGATCTCCAAAGAAGTCACATCTACTTTGAGTTTTTACACTCAAAGTTCAAATAATCTTTGCAGTCAGCTCTGTCAGAAGTGCTGCTCTGCTCAGGGAGGTGTCCAAGGTAATCCTTTCAGTCCAGTCACTCACACCTAACCTGTACCACTTCCTTGTTCATTTAAACACAGAAAAAGGTTAATAGGAAAACTTCATTCTAAAAATTCAAGCAGCTTTGAAAGGGCAAAAGGAAGAAGTACTGGGAATCCTACATGCAATCTGGTCTCACTGCCTCTGGGAAGTTTGATGAGAACTAAAAGCCATCAAAAGGAAGGAATCACTTGCAAAACTTTCCAGCTCCTTTCTCTATGTTCATTCAGGCCACTCAACAGCAGGAGCCACAAACATAAATGCAATGATTCCAGACCTTTAGGTAAGTGTTATGGCTCATGCAGTAGAGTTACTTTACAATTGCCACATGAATAAGGAAATAACCTAGTTCAACTTCATGAATATGCCATGTATGGCAAAAATGAATTGCAAAGAAATGACTGGTTTTACCACATCAAATCTTAAATCCTACAAAAATACATTTTTTTTCTTCTACACCTAGTGCATACTTATCAAGTCTACTTTGGTATTAACCTTGAATTTCAGTTTCCCAAAACCACAGTATTTTAATAGTGTTAGCATACCCTTACCAAGTCCCACTTGAAGAGGCATTTAAGAAAATGAACTGACCACTTCATAACAAATATTTTTGCTACACATTATGCCACAAGGATCTATAAAATGTTCTTCACTGCTACCTTGATTGATAATGAAGTATCAAGTGTTTTGAACTTCAGCTGTTTAGCTATTCCTGGATGTGAACACTGGCATGTTGACAAAAACTGAGACGGAAATTTTTTGCTACTGCAAAAAGAGTAATTTTAACTTTTCCCTGACTTCTGCATTAACGGAAAATCTCCTCTGATACCCAAGCACAGTAAAATCATGTGACTAATGAGCTGTTAATCAACTGTGATGTACAACTGTTTCTGCAGTAACTTATGTCACCTGCTACTCCACGTCATATCCACGCTACTGCCTTGTTACCCTACTTTTATTAGAGACAAATAAGATCATGAACACTCACTGTAAACTTGTCCTCCCTTTTCTTTCGGTAGCCATACGAATTTTTCCTAAGGGAAAGAATGCAGATATGAGAACCTTGCCTATAAATCGATGGAAAGCAGTTAATGAAAACAGGGACAAAATAATTGCAATTGCTATTTCATCCATCTTCATTCTACACAGGTTATTAAGAAATGTTTTAAGGAAAAATTCCTAGCAAGCTGTTGTTAAAATAAAGGTACAGATCTTATGCAAGTCAGCATAAGAATACACTGGTTACAAGTAATTCCTGTGTTAAAAGCATCTCAGTAGAGATTACATATAAGGATTAGACAAAACATTACAGTATCTAAATAAGGGGAGCAGGAATTTTTGTATACTAATGCAGCTTCTCAAATACAGCTAACTATTTTCAATCCAGGTAAGGCTCCTTCAAAACCTTTTCAGCACTTTGCCCCCAGCCCTGCTTAAGGTAAAGCCCCTCCAAGCAGCACTGTAAAATTTGAGTGCATTCTAATTTGGTTTCAATATATTTTCTAACTTTGTTTGACTTTTATTATTCTAAATGTATTCAATACTGAAACATCAAAATATAATTTTAAGTACTGACTATTCCTGAACATTTTTGTAGTCTATTGTTTGAACAATCTTGTTTCCTGAGTTCTTAATCATACTTTCATCCATTAGTTATAACACAATTTGGTAAATTAGATTTAGAAAAGTATTAGAACCCTTACACAAAATACCCATTTAATTTTGCAATGATACAAGTCTAAAATAGGATTGTCTACAAAACACTTGAGTTATCTTCCAATTCAGTAAGTCACTCAAAATGTGATTTACTTGGGAGTCATAAATACAGCCATTATTAAAGCAGCACAATACTCCTTTTATGAAGCACTTATTAGAACTCCATTTATAGATATGCCAGTTTTCAGCTCTCCAAGCAGTTGGTTGTGGTTTTTGTTTGGTTGTTTTTAAAAAAACAAGAGTTCTCTTAGCTGCCTGTAGCCATTTTTCCTCCCTCCATACCAATCCATCATCTTTGCTGCTGTGTATTCCCAATTTGGTCAAAATTCTGATCCTTCAGCTGAAAAAAGTTAAGGATGAGCACTGCTAATACACATTCAGGTGTACAATCTACAATGCTGAACAATGGAATTAGGCAGAACTTTTTCAATAAAGTCAAACAAATAATATATAAAAACTTTCTTGCACCAGATGAAGAAAGGATAGAGGGTTAGATCTTACAGATCTAAATTGTTCATCGGTTGCCAATAATAATCTTCATCTGGTAGGAAAGCGTGCAAGTCCACTTTGCCTTTGTTCTGTATTTAAAACTTTCTGTGAAATACTTTCCAAGATTTTAGGTTTGAGGAGTCTGACTTTAAAGCAGTACTGATGACAGTAACAATACCACACCTCTGCTAAACAGACTAGCTTAGAAGCAGCAGTACTTGGCTGTTCAGAGGACAACTACAGAACACACTCACCTTCCTCTCCCTAACCCAGGGGACGAGTCAACGCTGGTCTGTTCCATCCGTCCCGTTCCCACTTCCCTCTTGGTGTAACTGGTGGCAGCACTCTGCACCCGTGTCCTGCTTTGTCCCGGCTGCCGCGTCTGTGGACTCCTGACGCCATTGATTAAACGATCAGCAGAAAAGTTGAATATTGTAGGACTGTCTAGAAGCCCAGGTCCCCTTTCTGCACTGGGTATTGTATGTCGTATATGTGACTTGCTAGGATTCCTATAAATTCAAAAGTCATTTCAACATACGCGCACTATCAGAGATCTTCTGAGGCCTAAGCCTATTCACAGAATTCAGAAGAAGCAAGACCTTCAGTCCTTTATCACTTATTTAATTTATAAGAATGATCAATATTCACTGTAATAGGTCATGTGAATTATCAAAATTAACCTTTTCCCTATTTTCAACTAGACCTTTACTATATGAATAATCCTGCTGATGACATGACATCTTTCAGAATATTTCAGCTGAATACCCTGAATCACAGAACAGACAAGTTCTCAGCTTTCAGACTGTCCATTTACATTTTGAAACACTACATCCATTAACATCAAAAGCACCATCTGCCTCACCCTTGGCACCAGGTTCAGTTTTACAAGTATTCTCAAGTTAGCTAGTGTTACTAAAATAAGTAGATGAAAACCCCATGTGCCAGATGATACAACAATATTGTTAAAAGACAGATGAACTTGCCTGTTCCTGGGAGGATATTGTCTGAGTGTTGTCAGTGGAGAAGCAGCGGGCTTGAAGGTAGGAGATGTGAAGCCATTGATAAATCCAGTATTTGGAAATGGTGTTACCTAAAAAAGTGTATTGCATGCTCATCATCATAAAGAAACTGAGTATTACTTTTCTTAAGCCCATATTACATGTCATTCTGTGCAGGACAGTACTCAAAAGATTGTCTCAAACAGCAATAGAGCATCTGTCTAGTACTCTGTAGCTAACTTACAAAATTTCTGAAAAAACCCCAAGCTTCTGTTTTTCTGAGAAGTCAGCCTCTACACATATTCAACTTATGATAGTTCAAGAGGATTGAAAAACATCAAGCTAAAATTCTCCTATGTGAAATAGGAGGAGAGCTAATTAAACTGTAAGTTAATTCGCTCTCCTCCTATTTCACACCATACTGCACATGACTTTGGAGTACTGAGATACTTCTTTGTCAGAGCCTCTAATCTACATGACCTATTCTCATGTAATTGTTTCTCTTATAATTGTATGTGAATTCCTCCCTAAAAAAAGCCCCAACAACTTCTTTTTAGTTCTTCATTCTATTTTCATGTGACATCTAAATAAAGCCTAGAGAATAAGCAGATGTTAGGTGGAACTCATGCTTTTCAGATCTTACTACCTTATTCTACATGTGAAACACTGTCTTCTGGTCTGAAGAAAGAACATCAGCAAAACATTTTCTGGGGTGGGTGCATATCAATGTCTTGTAGTAACAAGATGCCTCAAAACTGAAGCATGTTCAAAGTAATTTCTCCAACCTCACTAGCACATTTTTGTCCTTTTTATTTAAATGCGTGAGCTTCATTTAAGAAATGTTACTGTTAGCACCAGCAAATGCTTGCTTGTCTTCTCTTTGAAAATAACTACAAATGCAGAACAAGACTCTTTCTACGTTCTATTAAACTATGAGAAACAGCTGGAATTAAGACCATTTGCTATACAGGTACATTTAAAATTGAAAAAGGTTTATTGTGCAAGTTAAATCACCAGCCAATGGAAAACAAAATTTAACCTCAAAGCTGTCATATCAAACTACTGCTAGCCTAACCTAGCATACATGACAGCAAATGCTACCTCAGGCTTCACAAAAAGGCCATTAAAAAAAAAGCCTTTAACAAAGATCCTTGAGGAATAAATTTTCATCAAAATAATGCTTTGAAGTGCTTTCTGGTTTAAGAGTTACCACATGAACGCTGCAGAATTCCATCAAAGCTAGTAAGCAACCACCGAACCCAAAAAATGAGAAACCACTGAACGTGTTAGGGACCCTAGCAATATTCAACTCCTCTTTCTTTATAATGATTTGTGATCACTTTGGAGGAAAAAAATGTTTTTTCCCATTTTCCAATAATACCAAAAGTATATCCACAGAAGTCAACTGGTTCAAACATACTTTCTTTTCAATTACTTTTTTTTTTTTCCCCGAAAAGGAAAAACTAGATCTTTCCTCAAATACTATTAAGTACATAGATGAAGAACGAGGTAGTTTTAGAATCCTGAGGACATGTGTTGCCATATTCAAGTTTCAGAACTAAAATGGTATGCCCACACTACTGGGGTATTCAATCTCAAATTAGAGATGAGAGAAAGTAGCATTTATGTTGAAGCAGAATAGAGAAACTTTGCTGTATTTTCACAGAAGTCTCTACATGTAAACTGCCACCCTGTCTCATGAAAATTATTGCTGTGTCATGGTTCCTCATGGTCCCTGTTCTCCTCAAGTGATTTCTATTCAAATATAGCTCTTCCTACAAAAGAATCAAGAAACATCACGTTACAGTCATGCACATAAAATGCAGCTAACCAATGACAATACACTGCAAAACAGTGAAAAGCAAAGCGCAGACAGTCGATTCCCTGTTTTGACTAAGAAAAGTATGAGATCTTTAATGCTGATAAATTCATCATGTCTTCCCCAAAGGATAGGACTAGTAAGCTTTCTTGGATACAAAAAGTTACAGGATAACACAAGGTAGATACACAGTATGCTGTACTCGAACTTGTGGCTATTAATCTGTCTTCTATAGGATTCCCATCCAGCTCCTTCAGTATCCCAGAGCAAGACTGCCCAACAGTCGAGTCTTAGTTTATCTACAGGCAGGTTCACATTCACTGCTGCTTAACAAGACAGCTTTCTCCTGGAATAACACTGCTCACTGTGTTACCCAGTCTCCTCCACACTCTTCATCCCCCTCAAAAAGCCTTCCCCTGCAAGGGCTCTGTGTGTGAAGTGTTTAGCATACCAACTTCTTAATTGGCTGTGGTTCAGTACAGAGGATATTTGCTCAAGTTTGTTCAAGGACACTTTAATCCTCCGCCAAAAAAAAAATCTAAAGAACTTCCAATTGTGAACATTGCTCCCCTCATTTCTTTGAGCCACAAGTAAAGAGGCATCTCCAGAGGGTAGAACAAGGCTCCAGATAGGAAACCTGAGCTTCCCAGTCATTACGGGAAACTGTCGAGGTATTTGTAGGGTAACAAAGGCCAACAAAAAGGAGCCAAGGTAATTCTGATGAGACTGTCACAATGCAGAAGATGGAAGCAGCATTGCAGGATATAGTAGATGTCTCAGAGTATTTAAGGATTTATTGCTACCACCCTAGCTTTAAGACTTACCAACAACCCCTTTAAGAAAATCATTTAAAAAGCAATTTAAAAGTAATTTTTGTAACTGGCAAAAGCAATTTTACTTTTCATTGCCAAAAGAGATGTTACTATTGCACAGAAAATATTCTGCCTTAAGAACATGCCAAATAGGGCAATTCAGCATGTCAACCTACAACCCAACTTCCTGCTAGAAGATCAAGATAACTTGGTATCTTGACAA
>WAAG01061513.1:0-10205 GCA_013390105.1 Tichodroma muraria
GCTTGTTCAGGTCGGCCAGCTGGAACAGACACGGAAAGGTGGGGGATGAGGGGCTGCGAGGGGAGGGACCCCTGGTGAGGGATTCTTCCCCCGGCGTCACGGTGGTGACCGTGTCCCCTTCCAGCCCGTTCACCCCAAATCAGCACGTTTATAGACTCGGGGAATCGCGGGATGGTCGGGACTGGATGGATTAAAGCACATCCGGTGCCGCCCACTGCCATGGGCAGGGACACCTCCCTCTGTCCCAGACTGCTCCGAGCCCCATCCAGCCTGGCCTGGGACACTGCCGGGGATCCAGGGGTAGCCACGGCTCTTCCAGGAAAGCTGTGCCAGGGCCTCACCACCCTCACAGAGAAGTTCTTCCTAATATCCAATGTAAACCTTCTCTCTGTCAGTTTGAAGACATTCCCCCTTAACCTGTCCAAAGTTTGTCTCTTGTGGGCTCCCTTCCGGTCCTGGAAGGCCACAAGTAGGTCCCTAAGCTTTCCTTCTCCAGGCTGCATAATCCCAGTTCTCTCAGCCTTTCCTCACAGCAGAGCTGCTCCATCCCTCTAATCCTCGATGCCTCCTCTGGATTTGCTCCCACAGCTCCATGTCCTTTCTAAGAGTGTCTTTTCCCTCAAGTGTTCTGTTCCCAGTTCTGTGTGTGTAACCAAGCAAGTACAGAACCAGAACTTAAAACAGCTCAGGATGAGAGGAAACAGCCTCAAGTTGACCAGGAAGTTCAGGAAAAATTTTCAGGGAAAGTCAAGGTTAAATATTAGGAAAAATTTCTTGCTGGAATGGGCTGTCCAGCCCTGGCACAGGACAGGATTGGAATCCCCATCCCTGGGGAATTCGACAGCCATGTGGATGTGGCACCTGGGGACACGGGGCAGTGGTGAACACAGTGGTGGTGCTGGGGAATGGTTGGACTCCATGATCTTAGAGGCCTTTTCCACCCTCAGCGAGTTCATGATTCTGTTCTCTTTCGGGAGTGAGATGCCCGGGCTGTGCTCCCCCTCCTCCCCGGGCTGCCGTGCCCACCTCCATGCGGCGGATGTCGATGGACAGCACCGTGGTGAAGAAGAACATCTGCAGGAAGAAGTCTGACACCAGCCCCACCACGGCGAAGAGGCAGAACTCCTGTGGATGGCACACAGGGATTAGCTCCCATTCCACCTCAGAACGAGGGACGCTCAGCAGAGTTTTACTGACAATCCCCGGGATCCCTCTCTTGTATTGGCGGAGGGTTCAGGGCCGGATGAGTCCACGTGAGAATCCATGAATATTTATTCTAATTCACACTCTTTGTTCTCTTTGGCCACAATCCATCAAAACCCTGGGACTCTGCTCCCAGGGAACAAGGGACAGGATGAGAGGAAAAGGGGCCTCAGGTTGTGCCGGGGGGGATTTAGATTAGAAATTAGGGAAAATTTCTTCCCCAAAAGGGGCTATCGGGCATTGGAACTGCCCAGGGCACATGTGGAGTCCCCCCACCTAGAGGGATTTCACAGCTTGGTTTTTCCAAGTGTGAAAGTTTTTCCACTTTCCAAAGTGTGGCTGTGGCACTTGGGGACATGGGTTAGTGGTGGCTTTGGCGGTGCTGGGGAACAGTTGGACTCGATGGTCTCCAAGGCTTTTCCAGCCCAGACAATTCCCTGACTCTGTGCTCCTGCTGCCCACTGCCTCCCTGCAGAGCCTCAGGCTCTGTCCTGCCAGCCCAGAGCAGCCCCGCTCACCTGGATGGCCGGGACCAGGGTGAAGTATCCGATGAGGATGATCCCGAGCTCCGTCGCCATGTTCTTCATGATGGACCAGCTCTCATTGCTCAGGCCTGGGGAAGGGCAAGGCCAGGTCAGGGGAGCCTCTTCACTGTGCCAGACATGCACACAGCAAAGGGAGCTGCATTCCCCTCTTTAAAACCAGGAGTCTACAGGCAACAGGCCAAAAAGGCCCTTCCAGGCTAAAATTCCCGAGTGCAAAGGCCCACTGATGTTCTCAGTCCTGTTTCCCATCTAGGATCCAAACCACTTGCATTTTTAAAACTAAAATCAGCATCGCTCTAGACTCTCTTCTCCCTGATGTTTAGAAACAGCTGTGAAGATTGAAAATCCCATTTATCCATGGCGTGAGCACACTCCAATCCATCCACAGGCACAGAGAATAGAAAAAGATAATTTTCTAAAAAGAGCACAGGAAAAGATAATTTTGTCACACATTCAGGGGAATTTTGTAGGACCTGTGTTCTGCACTTCTGATATCCATGACCTGAGGACAATGCTCAGTATCCACACCAGGAGATCCAGCTCTCCCCTACTAATATTTTTTGTATTTATTTAGCCTGTCTCACTCAACAATCCCAAAAAGCAGTGCCCACAATAACAGCGTCATGTTCTTGGAATTCAAAACAAAAGGCCGTACAAGTCACCTTGTTTCCCTCACAGACCTGATTGAGACCATTTCCCCTCTCCCAGCCTCTGGCTTTCCCCAGCTTTCCCTCTCTGCAGTCTCCCAGAGCAGGATCCTACCTTGGGCGATGCGGAGCTTCACCTCCAGGTCCACAGGTGTGGACACAACGGACTTGGTGAGGACCAGCACGTTCTCCAGGCCAATCACCACCACCAGGTATGGGAATATCTCTCTGGAGGAAACAGAGGCAGAACTGAGGAGGAGATCCGTGGGGAAACAGAAGGGAAAGAGGCAAGTTTGGAGCAAACACACCCCTGGGTGAGGAGACACCACCCTGTGCCCCAATCCCTTCCCTCAGTGTCTCACTGCACAAGGAAAAGGTTTGTGTTTCCTCTGCCTTGGGCAGAAATCACCATTTTTGTAAAGCTGCAGGAATTCCTAGGAAACGGCCATTGTGGAGCACCACTGAATTAATCTTGGTGCTTCCCAGGGTGGGGACAGAGCCCTCTGCTCTCCAGCATCGAGTACAACAACAGAGATGGAGCTGGAACAGCCTGTGAGGGACTGGGGGTGGGTAATCACTCATCAGGGAGGGGCAGGGAGCGTGTCCCACCTCCTGTATGGATCATCCCATTCCACCCCCTGCCATGGGCAGGGACACCTTCCACTATTCCAGGCCGCTCCAAGCCCTGCCAGCCTGGCCTTGGATACTTCCAGGGATCCAGGGGCAGCTACAGCTTCTCTGGGAAATTCATTCCAGTCCCTCACCACCCTCACAGGGAAGTATTTTTTCTGTCTATCTCACCTAAATTTCCCCTCTTTCAGTTTGAACCATTGCTCCTTGTCCTATCACTGTAGTTCCTGATGAAGAATCCCTCTCCAGCTTCCCTGCAGGCTCCCTCAGACACTGGAAGGGGGGAATGTCAGTGAATGTCCACAGTGAGTGAAGAAACCACCAACACATATAAGCCTCTCGCGGGCAGCTTTTTGTTCACGCCCAAGACCACAAAATTCAGCAAGAACAGCTCAGGTCTGCCTTTAATTAAAGCATTTGCAGCTCGTGACCTGTGTGAGTCCTCCAGATAGCACCAGCACAGGACAGAGATGGGAGATAAGCTCCCTGGGGATGGGAATCCCTGAACGGAGAGAACGGAGCTACTGCAGGAGGAGGCTGTGGGAGAGCCCGCCCAGCTCCAGGAATAACGCGTTATCTCAGCAATTCCTCCTGCTTCAGGCCCACAGAGCCAACTGCTCAGCAGCAAGGGATCTCCAGGAGGGCTGGCCAGCAGGGGAACACACCCCCTGCATCCCCGGAGAGCACGTGGCGGCGACGCTGCGCGGCGGCGCGTCCGGCATGGCGGCACGCCGAGTTCCCAAGGCACCCCGCGCCCCCGGCAGCGCTGGCACGTACCCGCCGTTGAGCGTGGGCGTGAGGCCGAACAGGGTGCAGAGCCCCACGGACATGAGCAGGGAGCTGAGCACCGTCACCACCGCCGCCAGCGCCAGGCCCCACTTGGACTTCACCATGTCGATCTTCCCTGGAAAAGAGCGGCCGGCCACGTCAGCAGGGAGAGCGCGCGGAACAAGCGCGAGTGGGGACTGGCTCCGGGAGCTCACCGGACGGCCCTGAGCGTCCCCCAGGCCAGGAGGGCAGCTACTGCAGGGCTCCCGTCTGAAAGGCAGCGCCCGGAGCCTCCAGGGCAAGGCTGGGACAGGGGACGATGCTGCTTCACAGCTCACACCAGTCCCAGCGCTGCACTGAGGGTGGGAAAACCAGACCGAAATGTGGCCAGAGAGGTCTAAACCCACCAGCTCAGAACATGTGTCTGGCGTGTCTGATAATGGATGAAACAAACTGGGGAAAAAGGCATTCCTGTGGCATCTAAGGGTGCCTAAGGCAGAAAACACCTTGGAAGATATCAGAGTGATGCAATAGTTTGGGTTGGAAGGGACTTTAAAGATCATCCCATTCCACCCCCTGCCATGGAGAGGGACACCTTCCACTGTCCCAGGCCTTGGAGGCTTCCAGAGATGGGGAAACACCTCCAGCTGGGGAGGTGGATCACAAGGAATAACACCACACTAGCTAAGAGGAGTGAATTAGCAGGAATCAGGTAAACAGCTGCTAATTCTCTCCATGACAGCTGAGGGCAGAATTCCAACACCACCTCCCCTGCGGAAAAAGGCGGTGGTCTCACAGACAGGAGTCTGCAGCCCCGACCCCGCAGCCAGGTGCCCCCAAACCTACGTGTGGAGAAGTAGATGTAGGCGAAGAGGATGATGTAGGTGGTGACGAGCGGGATGAGCTCGGCGATGCCGATCTCCTCCTTGAAGTGCACGTGGACCACGTTCTCCTCCCGCAGGCTGCAGTTGGGGCTGGGGTGCAGCAGCTTCAGGCGGGAGCGGAGGCTGCTCAGGAACCTGGGGGAGGGCAGCACGTCACTCACCCTTTGGCAGGGAGGGGCTCACGCGGACCAGCGAGGCGCGGTCCTCTCCAGGCCTGCCTCCCAAACCGCTCCTTGCTGGCCACAGCCACCCAGACCTTGACTGTACAAAGGTTTGCTGGGCAGACTCGCCAAAACTTTGTTTAAAGCAAAGGCTCGTTAAGCACAATGTGGGCCTGTGGAACAGAACGCGCCACGGCCTCCAGCACTCCCAGAATTTTCCCAGAATTGCAGAATTTTGCGTAAAAATGGCTGATGGAACATGCCACACAATGGCCCTCAGGGCCCAGTGCTCTGGAAGAGCAAGCTTCAACTCCTGTGCTGCCAATTCCACCCCAGGCACCCCTTGGGGAATTCTGTACAGCTCAGAGTTCTCAGATCCACTCGATCCACGCAGCCAACACTGCCAAAGTGTTTTCTCCAGCTGAACCAGCGTTTACTGGAAAGCAAACCAGTCTGTGTACATGGAACTGGGTCGAACCAGAGCCACCGGGCCCTGGATGCCCCAGGAACTCCCCCTGGCAGCTCTGGATGCTACAGACACTTTTTATGAAGAGGAGCTGAGAACTGAGAGTACTTAATTTCCCTACAACACAGCAAGTCTTCTCCCCAGAAATGCACCTTCAGAGACGCGAGATACTCTAAACCACGGGGAAACGGAGGGTAGAGGGAGCAGCAGAGCGGAGAGAGCAGCAGCATCCAGAGCAGCCTCACCTGGAGTCGTAGCGCTGCAGCCCCAGGGTGACGGTGTAGGACACCACGCGCCGCCGGTTGTGCAGGTTGACGCCGCTGTACCTGCCGGGCAGCCCGAACAGCAGGTCTGCAGGGACAGGGGGGACATCAGGGAACGGCACACCCGGCAGGGGGGCAGAGAGGGAACGGCTGCTCTCATCCCCTAGGATAGCCCGCGCTTCCCGGTGCTCTGGGGAGACCCCACGGACGGGCTCACACCTGGTGCAGGCTCCAACCACAGCGAGCTCACACTCCGGAGGCTCACAAATAGCCTTTAAAGCAAACTTCCTTTAGGGTTACAACCCCCTTTTCAGACATGTAATATAGTGCATCATACACTTCCAGAACTCTGGAGTTCCTCTAAACCCAAAGGATTCAACCTGCATTTAAACCAGCATTTCCTTTGGCATTATGGAACCACTAAAGATCCACATGGTCAGACGGGTTTTTTATCGTTAAGAGATAAAAATACTTTTATGATATCCATTGTCAGCTCGGGCTGTGTGCAAGGAATTAGAACACACAAGGGAACAGGATGAACGTTGATTTATCTGTGACAATGAGGCAGCCCTTGAGCGTGACAGAGGGAAAAGCCAGGCTGGAGCACCTGTAGAGTGAGAGGAACAAAACCCTGCTATTGTTACCTGCAGAAAGAAGCCTGACTGAGTGATTTGTTCACTCCTCACAAATACAGATCAGGGCTCCGATACACATATGAGAGACAACAAAGACTGGGCAGCTTGGGCGGCTGTGAATGACAAAATACTGCCCAAATTGGCACTATCAGCAATCCAGGTGTTGGAATTAGTGAGGATGGAGTAACAATGAAGCTGTAGGCAACTCTCAGCTCCCCTGGCTCCCCAGCCCCTCACCTTTGAGAGTGGCTGACGTCTGCAAGGTCTTTGGTTCATGCTGGTGGATGGTTTTGATGATATCTGGGTCGGCGTTGAAGCGCTCGCGGTCGTTCTGCCAGAAGTTGCCCGGGGACAGCAGCAGGCAGCCGTGCTCCGGGAGCAGATTCCGCAGCTTCCTGAGCCCGGGCAGCAGGTCTGTCACCTGCAGACAAACCTCCTCCAGGCTCCTCACCCCCGAGCTGGAAGGCAAACACAGGGCTGTGGGACCGACCCGAGGCAAAGGCAAAGCTTTTGGAGAGGAGCGTCCCAGGGACGCGCATCAGGCGTCGCTGCTCTTCCTCCTCACAGCTGAGAGCAGGAGCTGGGTCTCCCTGGAACTGTGAAGAGGCTCCAGAACTCCAGCATCATTCCTGGGTGCTGCCTGACCCCACAGCTCTCGCTCCTCACCTCTCTCTGGTACCACACTTCCACATTAAAGATGCTTCCACCTGACAGAGAAACTCTCTGGAATTTTTCCAGACCTCAAACCCCTCTCCACACCTCTCTCCACACGTGCAACGGGTGTTTTACAGGAATCCTGGTCACCCTTCCCAGGGTGGATCCTCTGAGGTGCACGGAGTGCTCTAAAATGCACCCAGGATTCAGTGTCTGCACCTGGGAGTGGTGTCTTCCCAATTCCTCTGCATTGTGTGGAAAGGAGAATTTCCTTAGGAGTTCAGAACTGCACACAGGTGTAACTGGTATGAACTGGAACCTGTGCTCGACATAATCCTTAGCAACCACTAATTCAAGCAAGACTCAGCTTGGGTTTCCAACAGGCCCCGGTGGGAAGGGTCAGTGCCAGAGCGGCTGCTGGGACAGACAAGTGTAGCAGGACATCTCACCCCACCAGGAGCTGCTCTGCTGCTTGGCACCTGCTCAGTAATCAGACAGGACAAGTGTCTCACAGGGAGGTTTTGTTGTTGTCTGGGAGGGAGTTATTCTGGCTCCACGGGGTTAACATTGCTCTGGCACCTCCCAGCTGCCCAAAAACACCTCGCTGCTGAAGTGAGGCCTGGAGATGAGCTGCATTTCTGACTGACAGACACCTCACCAAACTTTCCCAAAACAGAAATCTTCTGCACATTTCCCTGGAGAGCCCTTAAATTTTTTAATTGACACTGGAGTTCAGACCTCTTTAATTACTCCCAAGGATGCTAAAAAGCCAAACTTAGGTTTTAAAAATAGAGAAGTTCATTTAACTGGCTTTAATGGAAAAAGTATTCTCCGTTACACTGCTGAGGTCTGTTTATGGTTACCTGGGGAAAAGTGGATGACTTCACACACATTTGTGATGGCAGATCATGAAGAAAACATTTTAGGATATGACATCTGTAAAGGGAAACTTTGATATTTACCAAGCAGGGATGTCTGGTCCTTTGGACCCAACAAAAACCCCAGAGTAACCTTTCTGGGAGGGGCAGGAAAATCAGTCTCTTAAAAGTGGCTCCAGTTTCACCTGTTCCTGACATTAAACAGCACCCTGTGCCTCCTGCAGCCAAACAAGGGCTAAATGAAGTAATTAAAGATTTGGAACAAAGGGGCATTATATTTAGGATGCATTCACAATTCCCCTGATTGAGAGGTGATAAAAGAAGACAGGAGCTGGCATTTACCAATTGATTATCAAAGGCTTAATGCTAACACAGAACCACTCCCTGCAGCAGGCCCAAATATTCAAACCTCACTGCCACTCTGCAGGCAGCTGCACACAAAGGGATGGCAGCTTGGGATAGAAAAGATGTTTTTTATGACCACAGTTTAGGAAGAAGATAAACCCAAACCTGCATTCACTTGGGAAGGAACACAAACCACCTTCAGTTGCCTGCCCCAGGGATTTTTGCACTCACCCAGCACAGCACACAACGCTTCAGCTGAACTCCAGCAAATATAACCTCAGCAAGGAGTACAGCTTTACCACTGCACTGATGATGTGTTGGTAGGAGGTGAGGAGGAAGTGCAGTAAGAACAACAGCACAGGATATACGGAATAGATTCAATGGGGAGGGGACATAAGTGCTCCCAGCTAAGAGCCCAGGCCCCTCTAAAGAGGTGGAATTCCTGGGAACCTGGGGGTAGCACAGGCCAAGCTGTAATTCCAGATGAAACCATTACAAAATTAGATGCTGTATCTACCCCCACTACTGAAAAAGAACCTCAAAAGATACTTTGGGATACTGGAGAAATGGTGTTCTTGGATTTCCTACAATAGCAAGACCCTTGTACACATTAATGAGGAAAATCCAAAACTGGGAATGGCTTGACAGCCACAAACAGGCTTTACAAATGCTGACAGAAGAGTTAAAAACATAATCACTCAGGCCAGCTCATCCCAGTGATCCTGTAACAGCTGAATGGGATTTTGCTGACCATGGGACTTACTGTAATATGTTCCAGAAAGGGCCACACAGACCCAAGCAACCATTAGGGTTCAGTTCCATTTAAAGATACTGAAAAGAGAAACACTGCCTGGGAAAAGGGGTTACTATAACTCACCTGAGCTCTTGAACAAATAGAAAAATGCAACGGCATCAGCCTGTGAAGACCCAAGGGCCTCTCAGTCTGTGGCCAGTGTCAAGAAGGGCAGTGATGCAGAGGGAGCTGCACAGGGAGTGACAGTGCACAAACGGGGTGCGTGTCTCAGGGGTCACAGATCAAAGGGATGGGGGCCTAAACCCCTACAAATCACAGAGCTGGGACTCCAGCCAGGTCAGCCTGACAACAGCCATAAATCTGGTCCTATCCTGCCTGCTCCTGCATTCACTCCAGGCTCTGAAGCTGGAGCTGTCTGGTTCCCTGAGGCTCAGCCAAACGCACGGATGGGAAATGGAGGTACAGAGCAGCTGCTCTGAGCACTGAGGCAGGAGTGGAAGCAGTGGAAGAAGGAATTAGAATTGCACAAGTGGGAGAGTTAAAGGCTGTACTGCTGGCAGTAAAGGGGGAAACAAAGACAATCCATGTGGATTCTTACACACTCTGGGCTGGTGCCACAGTGGCTGCATCAGGGGGAAGCACAGGGCTGGCAAGCGAAGGGGAAAGAGGCTTGGCAGAAGTGGCTGTTGTTACATGCTCAGTCCCATGGACAAATCCCCACAGGATGTGTCAGAGCTCATGCAAATGACCAAACTTTACAGAGTTTACTTTTACTGACTGGAACAACAAGGTGGATCAGCTGAAAAAAATCAGAAAGATAAAAATTGATCACTCGGAAGCTCCACAACACTGGTATGGATTGGGTGAGTGGCTACATTGAAGTGAGGGCATGCTGGACAAAAAGCTGTTTTTTGGAGCACAAAGCAGGGGCTGGCACTGACCAGAAGATGTGCCAAGGCATTCTCACAGAGCGTCCCCAGTGCCAGCTGAGACTTGAGCAAAATCATCCAGACCTGGCACTGCCTTTACAGATCAGAAGTAACAAGCAAACACTCTGGGCCTCTTGGCAGAGAGATTCCCGTGGGCCTCTGAAGCAGCCCTGGCTGCAGGTGCACACTAACGGGCTGGGGCGGCGCCAGAGCCGCTGCTGGGGACTCCAGCGGTGACGGGTGCCACACTCTGCCCAGAGTGACAAGGGATCACGCTTCACCAGCCTGACGGTGCAAGACTGGGCCAAGAGAGGTGGTGTTAAACGGGTTTTTCATGCACCTTATTATCCCCAAGCAGCCGGGATCCTGGAGCGTGCCAGTGGTTTGCTAAAGCGGTGCCTTAGGCCACATGAATGTGGCTGGGATAAAAGGTTACCCTCTGT
>WAAG01061527.1:1660-32607 GCA_013390105.1 Tichodroma muraria
GACATGACTTTCAAGAATTTGAAGTATAAACACTTTAATGAAGAAAATACAGTATTATTTAATTAAAAATTTTATAAAATTTTATAAAATATTTTATTATAAAAATAAAAATTTAAAAGTTTGCAAAAGGGCTAATGATAGAAAATATTTTTAATAAAATATTTTGCAACATTCATAAGTATGTGCATGTTGAAATCTTTTAGTAAGATGTTCTATATAAAGACACAATTTTTCACAGATTTGTCTGTGGAATTGAAGCAGTTCCTTCAATCTTACGACGACCAGCTTGTAATGATTCTTGTTTTCATTTTTGTATACTAAGATATTCTCTGGGTTACTAATTTCAGAGGGAAGATATCTGGAAACAACTACCACGATCCCCTCCCGTGATTGGGATCAGATACCCTTCTCTTCTGGATGATCTGTTTGGCAAGGAAGAATAATCTCATCTGTGCAAGGCACTGATTTAAGATTGGTGCTTCAGCTCTGAAGATTACTTAGAGAGATACAGAAAACATTTCTTGTAAAATAAGAAAAAATCAGATATAGGTTTTATTGCATTTAATTTCTTGTTCCAGCAGAGATGTATACTTGTGTGTTTTTGGAACTCTTTCTAAATCAACAGCACTCTGTCATACTTATACAAGCATAATTAAAACTAGATCCTCTAATCTCTGTCTGGTTGCATGGAGAATTTGTGAGTATTGAGAAATCTTTGAGTCAAACAGTGCAAAATCTGACTGACCCTCCTTTGTTCTGCAAACAAACGTTGTTGGATGACCTCCTAGAATTGGGTTGGACTGCATTAGCACAATAATGCCATTCCATTCATGTTTCATCCCTTGCTCCTCAGCTCATATCTGTGGTTTTGCTCTGTCCCTGTGGCAATGCTCGAGTGGTGTTTGTGTCAAAGTTGGTTATTTTGTGGAGGAAAAACCAGCAAGGTTTTTGCACGCTATAAAGCTGCTCTGGTATCAGAGATAATTATAGCCTTCCAAAGTGGAAGCAAATGTTTTGCAGGCATGGCACAGAAGCTGTCAGTTCTTACTTTTTGTTTGAGATGTGACTCAGGTTAGTCCCACCCAGCTTTACTTGGGTGGGACATGTCTGAAGAGAAGGGGTTTCAATGCAATTTCAGTGTGCAGCGTTCTTGCAGCAGAACTGTACTTGCCCTTTGAAAATTCATTGATGCCCTTCTCTTTCTCCATGGCTTAATGGAGTTCCTGTTAGCATTTTTGTATCTTTTTAAGCTTATACCAGCTCAAAGCCATGATTAGATCTGGATTTACTTTGTGCTTCTGTGAGAGGAGTAATTACCCCACTCTGAAGAATGGAAGAGCTGAGGTGAAGGTGGAGCTGATTCATCCAATGGATTCCACTGGGGAAGGGGAACAGGTGTGAGCCAGTGCACCTCTTCTGGTGCCTGGGAAGGTACTTAGAACCCTGTTTTTCCATTAATCTGAAATTACAGTTTTGGGGAGGAATGGTGTGATTTGGTAAGATGAGAATTCAATGTATCTAAATCCCCAAACTGAGGGAAAGACAACAGTAATTTTTTTGAAACTTGGAGGTCCCCCTTACAATTATGATTCTATATAGAAGTACCTTCCTACACTTTTGCATGATAATGAAAATGAAATCCTTATTCTTTTTGTACTATATGGCAAAATATGAAGTTTTTGACAGCCCTTTGCCTTTTTTGCAGCAAAAAAGGTCTTGAGACAAGGCATAATTATGTTGCTACTGCTGAGGATGGGTAGCAATAAAATGGGCAAGGAGTGTCTGTGTCCAGAACCTTTTTCCTCAAAAGGAAAAAGGTGAAAAACTGAAGTGCTTGAAGTAGAGAAGACTAGACAAGACCATGAATTGCTTTTTGATCCAACAGAGGAAAATGGTTCCTTATATGACAAGAAATATCTGACTGCAGGACAGTGTCAGGATCCAAAACAACAATTTGTGTTTGAAGCCAATTTGGTGAAACTGGATATTTTTATAACATGCCACCAAGTCTGAGATTGATACTAAATGAATGCAGTTTTCCTTGCAAATTTTTAATGTTCCCAAGACTTCAGAAGTATTTGTTTCAGTTGTGGAAATCTTTTCTGTAGAGGGTTTCCAAAAAAAGGAGACTCTGAACATTAGAAACTCTCAAGTAGCTTCTAGAAAAGATAAATTCACTTTAGTTTGTTTCTCTTTATGTGCATGAGACAAAAGAAACATTTTTTTAAAGAAAAAAATAGTTCAAGAAATATAATATTTTATGATTTCATGTGGAACCGTGTGCATAGGTCTATTCACTCATGGTCTGGTCTTGCCTGGTCATGGTCAAGAAAGGGGACTGTAAACTAGAATCAGTGCAGAGAAGAGCTAGAAAGCTGACCAAGAAAATGGAGATAAGAAAGGTGACTGAAGGACCATGACTTATTTAGTGTAATAAAATGAAGGCTCAGACTGAATGAATATCCTTTCTCTCTGTAAATAGATTGTTGCCAGGTGAAGAAAATTATCTGGTCCAGGTAAGAACATTGGCAGTCTTAAGGAAAAAATGGGTATAATTTGCCATGAATAAATTAAACCTTGACAACAAAAGATGGTTTCTCACCTCTAAAACAACCAGGGTCTCAAACTGCCTTCCAAGACTGATGTACTCAGCTTTAAGGTTGAGATGGGTTCATCTGATGATGGTAATTTTAGGAGGTTTATAATGCCACTCTGAATTATTAGTCTCACTTCTGGTTTTCCCTTTTTCCCATGCATCTTGCATAACCCTGACAAACACAAAACAATCTCCTAGGAGAGGGCAGACAGGGCCTGAAAAATATTTTCATTGGTTGTCACTGTGCTCAATGTGTCATACACTGTGGTCCGACATGCTATAAACACTTTTCACCAGGTTTTCTCTCTGACAAACAGCAGTGCTTCCAGAATGGAAAGCCCTGGCCATTGAGCAGCCCAATAATCCTCTTTGTGTAATGTGACTTACAGCATATGCTGCCCAGAATATTTCAACCTCTCCTCTAATCCTGCCACCAGCTTCTTCTCTCTTTTCACATTGCTGATGAGGGGCCTGAACGAAGACAATACCACAGGGTTATGTTTCAAGATGGCAGGAGGCCACGGCTTTAAAGCATGCATGGCACAGAGGGGAAGGCAGCCCCCACAGTTGCCATTAATCTCAGCTCTGGATCTCTGCAGGGCAGCCAAGGGTATCTCCTTTCTCCTTTCCACGAGTATCCGCGCTGGCCCGGCAGGAGCGGGGGGATTCACGTTACAGCACCGGCTCCCTGTCCCACGGCTGGGCTCCGCTGCGTGCTCAGTGTTAATGTTTGCTTCCTCAGCCTGGCATTTGGGAAGAAGAGGCTCCAAGTTCTCTGGAATAGCTGCTGTTGCTGCTGCTGCTGGCAAGGAAATGGCTGCAAACAGGTTGGCTCAGAGTGCCTGGGCTGTCACCTGCAGTTGGGCCCCCTCAGACATGGGCAGCCACGGACATCTGCTGTGGGCAAAACATGGATGTTCCTCACCAGGCAACATTTTCTTCATCGTACAGCCAGCTACTGTATTTTTCCAGGCAGAGCCATTTGCACCAACATCTGGCAGATGTTCATCTGCATAAATGAAAGGATGAAAGTCATCCTGTATTTGTTCCTCATGTGCTGGTGTGAGGTCATCCTACTTCATGGAAAAAGTTTGGGCTCAGTTGGTTCCTGTGCCTGCTCTCTCTGTTTTGTCCTTTTAGCCCAGGAGACGTTGCTGCCTCCCACAGGAAAACTTGCTGTGGGAAATTCTGCAATAACCAAAATCCTGGATGTTTCTAGTCACTTGACTGCATTCAGAGAACAGCAGTCTGTGTATCATTAGCAGTAATTCACCAGGTGTGTGCTTGCTGGGCCCTTCTAAGTGTTCCTGTGGTTTGAGACATGGAACTAATAGAAGAATTTCCCAGTTTTTAACATTTTGTAGTTCAGTGTCATGGAGGGAAACATTAGTTCTTTAAGCAATAATGTCCTGTACCCTCAGTAACCGAACTACTGCATATTTACTTGCAGAATTTTTTCCTCTTCAAGGCTGTTTAACCATCAAGATGCAGTATCAAAGACAGAATAGTGACTTGTTTGTGAAGAATTTACAGTATCAGGACAAAAAAGTACCACAATCTGAGTTCAGTCAGATTTTTAAAATTATTTTTAGATTTTAGAGGGCAGTAGAGATAACATTTGAGAGAAAACTATCTGGAAAGAAGACTTTTTAAAAGTTACTGTTTGCTCTAAATCAATTTCTTCTTGTAGTTTGTTTGGGGGAGTGACTCAGAACCAGTCAAAAGCAGCAGTCCTGATTTGGACAATTGTCAAAGAAGCCAGAGAGAGGTGTAGGGAAGGTCCTTGTCCCTGCCAATTTCCCATGTAAAGTTAAAAACTAGGAAGCATAACCAAGATTAGGAAGTTAATATAGCTATAATTTATTAAGGTATGGATTGATTAAATGAACTCTCCCTCTGCACATTTCTCTGGCCATTTCTGAATCATCTGGAAGTTTCTTCTGGTATGTATTACACACAAATGAAAGAGCTATCCTCATCTGCCCTTCACCCCAGCCATCTGTCCTCTCTGCTCTCCTCTTTCATCAGGATAGTTTCATATTTAGAACTACGAACAAAGTGAAGGACCTGATTCACAAACCTACCCGAAATCTGATGCAGATCCCTGGCAAGCAGCATGGTGGGATGATCTGTAACAGCACAAAATTCACTGTGTCACCTGACAACACTTGAGAGAGCTCCCACTTCCAAAGCAAATCTGTCAGGATGGCATTGCCTTGGAAGACAAGAGGAAGACCCTTTGCAGAGCTGCCGTGCTGCAGGTGGGACAAGGCCACCTCCAAATTAGAATGTCTCTGGGTGATACTCATGTCCCCTGCTCTCAGATGTTGGCAGTGCAGGTGTCTGCACCTGCACTTGCTCTTGGGATCCCTTACTGCTGATGGAAGGGCGATCAGCACCTCTAGGGAGTGACCAGCCCACTGGAATGTTTAGAGGGTGCCTGATACCCCTGCCCATCCCTCTGCACTGGCAGAAGGGATTGGAAGCAACCAGCTAAATGCAGATGTTTGCGTTGCTGCTGAGGGAGAAGAGTCCCCCCCTAGGGGTCCACTGGCATTGTGAGAGGAGCTCTGAGGCCAAGCAGGGTGACCTTGGCTGCTCCCGGCCCGTGGGCAGGTTGTGGCTGATGTGTAGGATGGGCCAGCTGTGCATAGTCTGGGCTGAGCTGGGTGGAATGGGCAGAGTCCATGAGACCGTGAGACCATGAGAACACAAGTCCATGAGACCAGGAGTCCATGCTGATCGTGCACAGGATCCCCCTCCTGGGGTATTCTGGAGCTCAGGATGAGCAGATTCAGCGCCGCATTTATCAGGTGGACCTGACTGTGCTTGAGCTTGACTCTGCCTGGTGGGCTTGCTCAAACTTCACTCCAGCTGGGTAAACAGGAATATCTAGGTTGACTTAAATGGAACTATGATTTCTTTTGTTAGAGCTCACTGAGAATCTAATTTAGCGAAGTATTTAAGCGTGTGCATAAGGCTGTCCTGTTCGTTCAAAGCCACCCGAGTGTGTGCAGGCAGCTTGCTAAAATCTGTCAAACAAAGCACTGCTGGAAATGCTTTCCTAACAAAGAGAAATCCCTATTTTGAGGCATTTAGGAATTAAATCATTGTAATAACCCCCATCCCCCCAAACCATATTAGAAGGTAGCAGTGAAAGGAGGTGATATAGAACTGTCTGGACATGTTTATAGGGTATATATTGTGTGCTGTTATTGCAGTTCCTCTACAACATAAGCCTGCAATTAGCAATTAAATTCCCATTATGGGATCATGTTGGTAATTGAGATAAACTGTAAGTGTGTAACTGTTTTAAACCTTTCTTTTAACTCACCCAAATACTATAGTACTTTTATAATTTAGAGATAATATTCCCATTAGTAGAGTTTATGACTCAATAAACAGCTCCCACAAGTTCATAAAAGCCAAAACTGTAAACACCAGGACAATTAATGCAATAGAAATTCTGTGCCTCCCTCTTCTCTTGGTGGTCTGAATAGAGCAAACGGAAATGCTATCGCCAAAAAAAAAAAAAACAAAAACATTTATTTTGGCTATATAAATATAAATGAATTGTCTTAAAACCCATCTGGAAATTTCCTCTCCTCCCCATGTCCCAGGTGGTCTGGCAACAGTGATGCATTCGGCTTTTGTCTGCAAGCAAGGGCAGGAGATCCCATTGGAAATCATTTACATGAAGGGATTGTATGTGAAAGCCTGGTGGTATCCTCACCCTGCCTCTCCCTCGGGAGAAATAGGAACAAAATCTTCTCTAGAGTTGGGTTTCAGTGTACTTTTCTATTGTTATTACATTTATTATTGTTTTAAAGGAAAATCCTCACCGAAGTGCCTAGAGTCCACAGTTTCTGAACCTCTCTGCAGCTGGCATTTTTTTTTGACAACTAAATGAATTTTAGGGAAGTGCATCTGCTCGCCTGGACATTAATACAAGCAGAGCTTTTGTAGCTCAAGCCTCTTTCCATTTGGGGCTGGGGCTAGTGAGTAATTTAACTATTTTCAATAAAAAACGAGCGCTTTTCTTTGTCCACAAGAACTTCATTTTGCAGCGTGGTAAGGCACTACTCTGCTTAGCAAATCCTTGTGCAAGGAACCACCTCTATCTGGTGTCTTGCTTTGCTGCTGCAGGACATTTCTTCCGGTGTTGTTAAAATCATGTTGCTCAAGTTCATCAAAACACAGGAAGTTGTTTTTTTTTCCTCACTCGCCCTCTGGGTTCAAGTGGCTGTGAAAAGCTGGAGGAACACACAGAGCCACTGCTCCTGCACTCCCTCTCCCAGTAGGTAACTCACCCTGGGATGGAACACACGGTTTTCATCTGTTTTGCCATTGCATCAGGTCTCCTGTTCTTGCCACTTTGGTCTCGTGAGAGCTTGTTTCCAGAGTAAGCATCTCAAGTGACTGCTGGGGTTCGTGTCTATCACCTCGCTGCTGCTGGATTCCTGACCTTTACGCCTACGACGGAGTTTGGCTTTCAGGACCCAGGGAAAGCTCACACAAGGCAGAAACTCAGACATCTTGCCCTGCAGAAGCCTGGTAAAGAGTAACCAAATGGTCTCTCTCAGGCTTCCTGATATTTCCATTTCACTGGCCTTCCTGAAGTTTCAAGTTTCCATAACAATGGTATCAAACAGAGAAGGGCACTCCATCGGGAATGTGCCTGCCACTTCCTCTCTCCCCACATGTAACACTCTCCAGTGAAGTTTCACAGCCTCGCAGCAGGTTCAGAGATGCCCCTTTCGGTTCCCTGTTGGCCCCTTTTGGTTCCCTGTTGGCCCCTTTTGGCTCCCTGTTGTCTGACATGGAAGGAAGACAACACAAGACCCGAAGCAAATCAAATATGTGAATTAGAAAGACTTAGCATCCTAATGAAGCAAAATTCCTTTTTGAAGGCAAACAATCACGAAGGACCTGAGCTGTCACTCTGAGGCCCCAACGGTTTCACCATTGATTCCTGTGAAACGGGAAACGTGGTTTCCTGTGGGAACAGGGTTTGTCTTTACTTTCCAGGAAAGGACGATTGCTTTTCTGCATTCCTACCCTTGCACACAAAATCCCTGACATGTCTCAGGAGAGCCCACATGCTTCAGCTGCAACAGCCAGGTCCTAGGATGGGTCAGATCCTGGCAGATCCCGCGTCAAAATTCGGTATTGCAGATACTCAGGTGTGGGGTCTGTGACAGACGCACCTTAACCATTAGTTAATGGTGGTTTGGTGGAGGCTCCAAAGGAGGTAAAGGCCTAAGCCATAACTGGGCCAAGAACTCCAGTTCCAGCCTGTCCTCTGAAAATCCACAAAGGAGCAGGGTTAGAAGCTTGTCCTTTGAAGTCTGCAGGTGACTGTGGGTCTCGTGGGCCGCTCGGGTCCCTCTGTGCAGCTCAGGGGGACTGTTTTCCCAAAGCCAGCCCAGCAACTGTAGGATTGCCTCCTCACCAAGGAGAGGCTTCAGCTCTTTGATCATTCTTTTCCCTCCGGGGCTGCTCCTCTCAGCAGCACAAACCTCCCCCTTCCTCTGGGTAAGAGGCAGCACGGCCTTTCTTGGGGGTAAGGGTGAGTGCACGGTCTTCCCCCTGCTTCATCAGCTGAGGCTTTCAGATACTCTGGGCCTGTTGAGCCCTGCTCTGCAAAGCCCCAGGACAAGCTTATCCTGGCACATGGCACTGGTGGCACATGGAGCATTAACACCCAGCAAGCAGGGGAAGAGCTGCACCACTGATGTGTGGATGCTGATGAACACTTCCCTCCCCTCGTAATCTTTTTATAAAATTGTACCACTGGTGGCATTTGAGGCATCTCTGGGTCAGTGTGCCAAAGGTCTCTCCTCTCGCTAGAGGTAAGCTATAAATCATAGTGCAAGAGACATTTTTTTTTATTTAATATTGCTAATTTAATACATGTTAGTGATGCTGACCATGCATCAGCTAAAGAAAGCAATCAGTTGGCCACCTCTGGGGAGCATTTTCAGAATGTTTAAGGTCCAAAAGTTGGATCCCAAGTTTGTGGAACAGAAGGTTTTCAGCACAGGTGAGCAAAAATAATTTCCAGGATGATACTGTATAAAGTTACATTTATCTCAGGAGGATGACTAATAAATTATGTACCATTGCCAATAGATTTTAAAGTATGATGTCATAGCAGCCTTTCATCTGTGTGCCTGAATATTCAAACCATCCTTGAGTGCAATGGTCACTGTCTTTCTGAAGGGTAATAATGGAGGATTCAACATAAAAAGATTGCCTTGTTCTGGACTACATCAGTTAAAATGATGGTGGTAAACAGAAGAGGGGTGGGTTTATTAGGACAGTAATGGGATTTTTGCCTCTTCCCTCCACCTGCTTGCATCACTCGCTGTGTCTGCTACGGCTGATGCAGGGAAAATGGGGACCTCTGAGTCTGCTGGGAAAGCAGGGGTGGCTTGCAGCAGGATATGTTGTTTCCAAGACTGGGTTTTAGGAATGATGAGCAAGAAGGACTGGGAAGGACTGGCTGCACAAAGATAATTACATTTGGGTGAGTAAGCCTTGGATCACCCTCTGGGAACTCCCGGCCACTGCTTCAAGAAAATCAGATGGCCAAAGGTGACTCATTAGACAGAGTGTGTTGGAATTGCACTGATGTAGTGGTGAGAAGGATCAGGAATGGAAAGTGAAAGAGACAATCAACATTTATTTTAACAATACTGAAATGAAGGGGTTTTGTTTGTTTGTTTGTTTGTTTTTTATTATTTTCATGAGGTTGCTATGCTCCCTGAACTTCTGTTCACAGCTGCTGCTGTTCCTTATCCAGAACTGTTTTCAACATAAGGTGTAAGCCACATTATGAGTTGGGCACTGACTGGTGTGACCAAGGAAGGCTCAGTCTCTGCCAGGCTGCACTTGCCATTCAAGAGGTAAAGATTTCAGTCTGTTTTTTTTTTTTCAGTTTGTGAGTGCAATGCTGTAATGTTGGCCTGGTGGAAACACTGCTGCACACAGTTGCTAGGGAAACATCTTCAAGTTCATTTTTCTTTGAGTTTTGTCATTCAACTCACATCATTGGTGTAATTATTCTTTTAAAAGTGGGACTTGGGAGCCATGAAGGGATGCCAGTCACTGATGTAAGAGCTGGCATTGACCAAACACTCTGGCTTGAATCTCACCAAGGGTCTCAGGGTCAGCAGAGAGGTTTCTGCAGGTGCTGGAGGGGTGTGGGAAGCAAAACAGCTTCAACATGAATTTGAATAATGTCTTGAGAACCCCTCCAACCATGCCTGCAGCAATGAGTCAAGTTCAAGCTTATATGAGTGAGATGTTTGGCTAGGCTTTGTATTTACATTTCAGTAGCCTTTTCTTCTGACAGTGATGCCCCTTGTCTTGTTAATGAGTCTGCTAACAGTGTATTGGTGGGCTCTGTAATGAAAGGAAATGTGACAGGGTTTATTGACACAATGCCCAAAACTGATCAGAAAATTCTCTTCTAAAGAGGAAAGGAATTGACAAGACTTTTTCAATTATTGTACTTTGAGTGTTATTAAAATCACCCCTCATCAGATGTCACAGAGGTGGTGATGGATGTTGTAAACACAAACCTTTGTGGAAGAAGAGGCCTCTCAAAATAGGTGCATCTCCCAAACATTTGTATGTCTAAACTCTACCTCAAAGAGATAATCAGGCACCAAATTACTCATTCCTCTGTGGGGACTGAGTTGGGGACTAATTTTTTGATGGACAGTTCTAGGAATTGCTTTGTGAGCAGAGGTAAAGCAGAGATTTTGGAAAAACAGCTGCACTTTTGTCATCACCCCTCTGTAATGCCTGTTTGTCAGCAAAGCTGCTCCTCGAGCCTCGCTGTCTCTGCACAGACACAGCAGGAGTTTGGTTGTGATCCACAGGTCCCTGGAAGTACATCCAAAAAATGTCAGGAAGGGGTCCTGAGCTGTGATATGAAGTGGCACATCTGATCAGCACAGGCAACCCAAGGCAAAACCTGACCCTCTGAAGCCCGAAACAGCTCCTTCTCCAGGGTCTTCATCTTTACCTTTTTCCTTCTGGGTCTACAGCCCAGGTAATGTCTTCAGAGGCCGGATGCTCTTCCCCAGGACTTGCCAGCTGAACCAGCTGGGCTCTTCTGTGTGTTTTGTCTTCCCTGGGGGCCCAGTGTCCTGCACTGGGTGATGATGTGCAGAGAGGGGACACAAGGAAGGCCCCCACATCTCCCAGGCTGCCCGAGAGGGTGACAAACTCTGGGCCAAGAGCTGCTCCCGGCAGGCTTGACCACTTCTCCTGCTCCTGTCCTTGGTATCCTGCACAGCTACAGGCTGCCAAGCCCAGGGAGGCTTTTTTGGAGTGAGGTGGGGTCCTGGGCTTCAGGAGAGAAGAATGATCCCATACCAGATCTCTCATCCCCCACCCCCGCTTTGATGGAAACTTGGGTCAGTGTTGTTTTTGTTTCTGCTTCTTTCTCCTTTGCCAAAAAAATCATTGTGACTAACTCCTCATCATACGTGTTCAACAGTGTTTCTGGGATCAGGTCCTCCTCATGAAAACAAAAATAATCCCTCTTGTTTCTCCTCCCAGCTATCCCGTAACATACGTAACTGTTCAAGGAAGCCAGGAATGTATTTTAATTCAGATTATAATTAATAAGTTCAGGAGCTATGAGTTTTCCTCTCTTCATTCAAAATGAATTATGGCTTGGAGAAAAATATATCTATCTTACAAAGTTTTAATCCAAAGGGACACCTCTTAATTAAATTAACCACCAAAAAGGAAATACTTGTAATAAGGGTGCAAGATAAATATTTGTATCATGCACATTCTAATTTATCACAGCCTTAAAAGAGTCCATAAGGTTTGTTTTTCTTCACTGAAATGTGATGCATTCAGATATCATTCTCATTTATAAATTAGTGTGTGTCACATGGGACACCCCCCCATGGGTTGGGGTATTGGCCTGCCAGTGATATATTGCAGCTGGGAGAGCTGAGGAGTGAAGATGAGTAGTCCTCAAACTCGGGCCCTAAATTTAACATTACCCAGAGACAAACAGAGCCCTGAACTGACTCAGGGCTGGAGGCAAAGCTGCATGGCCCTGATGTGTTATCTCTTGGGATTGCACAATGCAGTGGTGCTGCCAATTTCGAGAGAGCGAGAGAAAAGCACCTACACTTCCTCCATTAATCAGCTTTTATTTACCTGGGTGGTACCATGGTGATATTCACCGAAGCCCTGGGTGGGCAAAATATTTAAGTGGGAGCCTATTTTTAAGGCAGCTGATAGGTTGCATTAATTTCACAGGCAGTGCTCTCATGTTAGTAGTTTGTTCATGATTAAATACTTGATGCCTTTGCTGCTATAAGTAACTTCTCCATATTTGGGTTTTATTTAGCAGTTTTCAGGGAGAAAACAAACCCAACCACAACTCCTGTACGTATGCATTTGTTTGTACATTTATCATCTCCAATGTCTGCATGAATGCTCATGAAATATTTTACATACACATGTGCTTGGTTGTACAGGACACACAGACACATGAAATATAGTCTTTCATATTTTTACCCAATGTTATACGTCTGACTACGTTTTGAAAGTATACAAATTTCTGGTTTGCAAAACTGGGAATAATCAGGCTGAAGGAAAATATGCTAAAATATTAATAAACATGCGCAATTATTCAAGGAATTGAGTGTGCACAGGGATGGAAAGTTCTCATTTAGACTAGACTAGACTGGACTAGACTGGAATAATTTCAGTTGGAAGGGACCTACGAAGACCCTCTAGTCCAGCTGCCTGACCACCTCAAGGCTGACAAGAAGTTAAACCATATTTTTAAGGGCATTTTCCAAACTGGACATTGGACACTGACAGGCATCAACCACTGCACCAATATATCTGAAATTCTGGAGGCAAGACAACACTAGTGCATTTTCCAGTGTAGGAGGGCTCTAATTACGAACTCAGATCACAGCATTAATTGCAGATGCCAAACAATGTGACAATGTCTGGATGTTCAGCTGGTGTCTTACGTTGTGTTTGACCCATGAGAGATTATAGGAGTGAAAATTGTCAATATAAAATTGGAGTTAAGGGGAAAATTTTCCATGCATTTTGCAGAAATAAATGCTTTATTCCAGGAAAAAGGGAAACTTTCTAAATATTTTAATTGTGGATACACTTTGGCCCAGTTTGTGGAAGAAGTTACAATTTTAAAAGGAAAATTAGCACAGATAACTGAACTCGTCCACAGGAAATATTTGTTATCCTTTTAATTATTAATAAAACCTCACATTTGAACATTTTATTCCAGATATAATAACTATAACTAGAAATAATTCAAGAATGAACTGAAGAACTGCAAACTAATGTGTTGACCTTCTGTACCAGTCAGGGAATTGAAAATTCTATCACATATTAGAACTGGCAGACATGGATGGATCTGGTGTGCATGAGAGAGACGGTGGGAAGAAAGAAATGTTTTTATCACGGAGATCCAAGCTTTTCAAATCTGTTGGCAGGCTTTGCAGAGGTCAGTGAGGACGTGCCTCAGCAAGGCATCGCTGATAAAGCACATCCAGCTTTCCAAAAATGGCATTTTGTCCCAGGCACATTGGGAAGCCAAACTGTGGATGAAAAAGGGCTGAAGTTCTCTCATGGAGCTGCTCCAGCCTAGAAAACAGTGTAGATGTGTGCAGTATCCTCCAATGGTTAATCAAATGTCTGTAAGATGGGATAAGCAGCGAGTTAAGTACCTTTGTGGATGGTGCAGAACGCTTCAGAACTGCCAACAGCAAAGAGTTGCAGGAGGATCTCACTCCCAGCTGAGTGACTGGGAGAGCAAATGCCAGTAGAAAGCCAGTGCTGGGAAGAGCAAGGTAATGAAACAGAGGGGAAGCGACAAAATGACCACTGCTCAGCCAGCAGCTGGCAGTCAGCATGCTGCTGCCTTTTAGAAAAGAATTTGGAATATTGATGGAAATTCTCTGAAAGCAGAGTCCTGATACTGAGCAATGGAAGGAAAAAATAGTCAAATTAAGTACTAGATACTACCAGGAGAGGAAGTTGTCTTATGAATCATAAGCCCAAGCCACGTCACACTCCACCACCCTAAAGAGGCAGAGAGAGAATTAAAACAAGAACAGGGAGGCTGTGACCAAGCTTGTACAAGAAGGGTGATGGAACAGCTTATGAAAAAGGCCTGTTCAAGGAAAAAAAGCCTATTCAGTGTTCCTTATAATGGAAGAACAGAGTCTCTCAAGGACATGACCGGGTTTAAAAAGAGGGTGAGGATTTGCTGATTTCACGGTGTAGCTGCCTCGTGTCAGTGCCCTCACCATAAGATTCTGCAAAGGCCAAGGGGACAGAGGGGCTCCAAATCAGACAGATTCAGAGAGGACCAGGCTGTTGGTGACTGTCAAACACAGCATTCCAGCTCCAACTCAGGAATCTTGGTGATCACGGGGTGGTGGGAGCACAGCAGAGACACCAGGAAAGGCCCTATGGCAGTGATCCTGTGTCCTCTTTGCTGTGCTCTGAGCATATGCTACCAGCCCTGGTCAGAAACAGGATCCAGGGCTGGACCAACCCTTGTTCTGACCTCACAGAGCAGCTCTTGTGTGTCCCTCTGTCTCACCAAGAAGTACAGATGTGCTGTGCTGATTTCTGAATGAAATAAAATAAAATAATCTAAATAAACAGAATGTTCTCCTTGAACTTTAAAAACAAAACAACAAAAAGCCCCAAAATAAAACCAAGACAATGTTTATACTGGGAAATGTGGATTTTTTTCTTCCTGGATAACTCAAAAACAGCTGTAGGGGTTTTATTCAGACTCCCCCTCTCCAAAGTTCACTTTTAGGTTGAGACAAATGTTTTCAGTGCCAAAGAAGACATTTGAAGAAGACCGTAAATGAGAGAAAACAGAGTTAAGATGCAAATGGAGTTTTGCTGCAACCTTAACCAGAAATCTCATGATCTACAGTCATTTCGCTAACATTTGCTTATCTTCAAGGAGAGAAGGGCTCTGGTTTAGTGGAAGCTGTGTTTTACCAGGAGGATAAACAATGGTCTTACTGACTAAGCAGCATTTCCCAATGTTGTCTCGTGAAGATTTCAGGAAAAATCTCCTCAGAATAATGCTCTTGATGCCGGGGGGAGAGATTTGAAAGAGAGCATTAGACGTGATAGCACTTAAGCAGTGCTGGGGCAGGCCCTGTGCATGTCACAAGAACCTAAGGAAATCTGGAACTAATCTTGGTGGCAGGCCCAGCGGGGGATTTTGCCTTCAGTAAAGACAGGATTGCCCAACATTTCCCATTATAATCTCTTGCTTATGCTTTCTCATAACATTGGCAAGGCTTTAGCTCTTCAAGCTAGTATTATGTACACTGGACATCTTTTCCTAGCTTAGAAGTTTGGGAAAATGTCAGTGCAAATGGAAACTTCTGAGGAGGAGGAGGAGAGAAAGGAAGCAGAAATGGGGGTTTACAACCCACCTGCCAGCTTGTTCCTGTGAAAGTTATGAAGCCCCTGTGGAGGTTTGGCAGTGACTTGAAACCTGGAAGGAGTTTTCTTGCTGTCAACACAAAACCTAGTTGTCACTTACTTACATGATCCTCTAAAATCCCATTTTTACGTGCTCAGAGATGAGGGGAAAGGCTGCCAATGCATCAGCAGAACGGGCAATGCTCCTATCCCATTAATTCATTCCTGGGTGGTGGGCACTGTGCTAGAGAAGAGGAATTATCCTGAACAGTGTTTTGGGGGTAGGATGAACCATGAGTTCTTGGTCCGGCTCTTCCCTTTGCAGATAAATGGAAGGTGATTTTGTAAGAGCAACAGTGGTGTGATTTCAGGCCCTGCTGCACGAGGGAGTGCTGGAACAGGATGTGCAACCTTGGCAAGGCTGGATTTCAAGGACGAGCTCCCAGAACTTCAAGAAGTCCCAGCACTGTTCCATCTTCCAGGTGGGGTCAGCCTGGTTCTCCAGGGTCAGAGGCAAGATTGTGTGTCACCAGGCATGGTCCTCCCCCTCTGAAAGGGAGATGAGAAATGACCAAGGGTGATAAGTACCAAAAAGCTGTTGACATGCATTCAGGACTCTGGGAGAGAATGTAGGAAATTTGCGTTTCCTGTTCTGCCAGAGACACATTTGATGAAACAACCATAATATATATGTGCAGAAGGTTTGAATGAAGGGTCATTATATGTTAAATTAACTGTATTGCAAGAACATTAAAGAAAACAAGAACAGGAGAAACTCTTCAATCCATGAGAGGATTTGTGTGATGCCTCAGAAAAACAGATCTTTGTGTTAGCAGGAGGCCTATCATTCTTGCGGGGTCGTTGGAAGAGACCCAGGGCCTTTTGCACTCTGCATGTGCAGCGTAAAATAGCTTTGCATTTGCTTGATCTTTTCCATTCTATTATACAACCTTGAAGAAAGAAAAGCAAGCATCGAATTTGTGATTTATGGCTTGATATTTACTTGCTGTATCCGGGTGCAAGACCTAGTCCAAGAAACAAAAAGAGACCGTGAGCCCAGAACGAAAAATACACGCTTAAGGACTAAATGTATTTTTCTTGGAGCGCAGTCCCAGTGAGCTCTGCTTGGAAAGCCGACCGCCTGCTCACCCTGCGAGGGTTTCCAAGTTCAGCTTCCACGCTGAAGTCTCTCTCTCTCAGCACTCTTTGCACTTGGTTTAGCAGACCTTAACCCCCATCCTCACTGCTCCTTGTGGAGGAGATCCCTGCACCCCCCGGCTGGGCTGAGAAAACCCCTTTTTAATAAATTAACGCAGTGATGGGATGCGGGAGCATCTGGTGCTCCCAGTCCTGATTTATTTCTGCAGGAGCACACAAAGCATCGAGTGATAAATTATTGAGAGTCAATGGGCCCTTGGAGAGCAGGGCTGTGATGAATAGTGAGCAGTTGGCATCCCACATAACCGTGGGTCCCAGAGGGCTACCTAGGGAGAGGGTAAGGGGAAAGAAAAGGCCAAAGCCTTTGAAGGATACAGCTGTTGGGAAAGTCTTCCTTTCAGTGAGACATTACTTTTATTTTTAACGCCTTTTTCAGCAGTGGGAAATGGGGTTAGGAATCCTCTGGGGATAAACAGTAACTGCTAAACCTATGTTACCTGCAGCCTGGTCAGATATGGGACAACGATGAAGCTGACTATTGATGTACCCAAGTGAATTTTTCATTAAGAGCATCAGGGGCTCATTTAAAAGATGCTGCAGTTACCAGAGCTGTCTTTTGCAACTTCCAAGGCAGAGAAATCCACATAGTCTGTGTCTCACCAGCAAAGAGGCCACAATGTTCTTGTCTAGTATGGAAAGCAGAATTATTTTGGAGTCAGCATTTAAAGACACAAGAACAAAGGCCAGATAGAGTAAACACTACCTGATTGCCCTGCTTGTGTGGCACTTTCACAAGGAGCACTTGTAAAAAAACACTGAGAAATACCTTTCCTTAATGACCCTGGATATTGTGGTCATAGGGAAAAATTCCCCAGGCGTGGGGAGGTGGTGACTGGGATCACTGCAGGGGACTGCTGGGTGGCACTGGGGCAGGAAATCACTCCCTGTGCCTCCATCCTATCACTAGGGAGCTGCGTGCAGAAAAAACACAGATCATGCAAGACCAGTTTGCAGAAGGTTTGTTGTACATCAGGTTGTGAGAGCATCCTTTTCCAAGCCTGTACATATCATGAACTTCACTACACACTCTGAGGCAAAATACACCCATATCTGGCATGCAGGGGTGTGAGAGTTAAAATGAGCCTTGTGCCCAGAAGTGAGAGGATTTATCCAGAATGAGAGCTGAAAAGGGCAGTGAACTGGACACTGACCTCCCCTGTCTGACCTCAACTTTCCACACTGGATTTCCCTTCAGGAGAGCATGAAGGAACCTGTTCATGGACATCTGGAGCATCCTTGTGCAAACACTTTGAAAATCTTAAACTGCTTCAGCCTGCCATACTTTCTGAGTTATCTGTATTATAGCTGGCAGACAGGTAATATCCCACACTCACCTGGCCGTTAGCAATAACTTCACTTTGGCTCAAAAATTTTCATTTTAGTTGACACAGAAGCCATCAAATGTGATCATTAAAAGTCATCCTGTCTGCTTCTGCATCAGACAGCTCTGCTTTCACATACTTGAATTTGGGTGAGTTTTTCACATGCACAGCTACCACAGTGAGAAAAAGTACAACATTTTGGTGTTTGTTTTCTCGTTTGCATCTGCAGCTGTCACATATGACAGCATGTTGACTGATTAAATTTAGCTTTGACTGTCCTAACCTAAGAATCACTGGGTCTGCTGGGGAGTCTGGAGTAGACAAGATTGTACAACTCCTCTGGAGGCCTTCACAGACTAGGCTGGGCTCTGGGCTGGTAGGGGTTAGCTCAGGCTGCCTCCAGTGTTTCAGGCTTTATCCATTTCTATTTACATCCTTAGCACTATTTTACTGCAGCTATCACAAGGGAGTGGCTTCTGAGTTGCCCCTAGAAAGATGTTTATAACACAACCATGTCAGGACATTTTGGTGCCCATTTAAAACCGTCCTCATTGCCTGTCATTTTCCCTAACATTCCCAGTTCCTGGAGTCTGAAGTGACATTAAAGTCTGAATAATTTCTGGCAGTCTATTCCCTTTGCCAGCCCTCTGAATGCACTGACTGTCTCCTGGGCTGGGAGACACCGTTGGGGTGTCCACCAGGAGGTACCTACTCTGCTCGTTCAGGACTTCATTTTTATCAGAGTTAAACCAGTGGTTTTCATTAGTGCGCTGCATGAAAGAAAAACACAGCACAGATTGATGTCATCTAATGTATTAAGTAGAATAAATTCACCACTAATGTTACCAATAGTGTCCTTCTTAGAGCATGAAAACCAAACATATGTTCTTTTTAATGGAGCATTTCTTTGCTCTGCTTCCCAAGTGAACAGGGGTGTATTATCATCGTTCCCACTACTGCATTCCATATGTGACTCCAAATCTGAGGTATTTCATCTCTTACCTGGAGGGGTCAGTTTAACATATCGAAATCAGCCTGACTTACATCTGCTTTGCAGATCATCACTGGCACACTTTAAAAATTGTTAGAAGTCTATTATGATGCTTTTCTCCCCTCCCCCAGGGCTCCAGTAATGTCAAGATTTATTGGATCTGAAGTCCAGTTGTGACCTTGGCTCCCACTCACTAAATCTGAACCTCTGGGGTCTGTAAATCTTTGTGTGCTGTTCCATTTATAGAAGTGAACATCTGCTTATCATACAATATTTAAGTTGCAGGTGTATTCCACCAGTAAAATAAACACATGGGTTCAGCTGCCTGGACTATAGGACATTAGACAGATATTGAGGGGATGGTGATGGTTTTGCCCTCACTGTTGGCAGATCTGCTGTGTGGTGAGGTGGCTCTCAGGACTCTGCATCCCTGAGAAGTGATGATGGCAGAGCTTTAACCCCAAAACTCAGCCTAATCCGGCTTGAGAGCAATGCCTGAGATGCACACAAATCACACAGGAGAAAAACTCCTGTCTTCCTGCCACTCCTACGACTGGTGGGAAAGGCATCAGGCCACGTAAGGATGGTTCTGCACAACCTGGGGAATGAGAGACAGAGCAGTGGCTCTGCTTCCTCATTCACGATGAAAAATACGGTGCACAAGAGAACCCTCTCTCAGAGCATGCATGGAGAGGGAGAGGCCTACAAACACCTGAATATGATGAGAAAGGCTGAAAACTCCTGCTCCACAGGGTAAGCAAAGCACTGCTGACACCAAATCATTGGAAAGAGAGAACAAGAGGAGCAGAAAATATCCATTGTGAGTGAAAAGGAGGGAAGAGGAGGTGACCAAGCAAACATAATTAGAGGGTCAGTGGTGGCTGAGCTGGGAAACAGAAAGGCAGCAGAAAACCAAGGTGCCTTTGTATGACCCATAGGAGATAACAGGACACGTGATTTTTGACAAAAGCTGAAGAAGTCAGAGGAGACAGCAGTTCCACAACAAAAAGATGGAGATGGGACAGTGAGACCACCCAGCTCCTCTTCTCTCCCCTTAAGTTGTACAATCACACTGTACACAGAAGTGCCACTCCAAGCAGTGCCTGGCGAGTAACTGAGCTCAGAGTGTTGTGAGCATACACAGAGGCTGGGGCAACATTTCTGGTAGCCTTCCACCCCAACAGCTGGCAGGGAGAGAGCCTTTCTCTTGTTTTGCCTGAGAGACTCCCTGTAAAGGGCTTCGGCCCAGTGGAGGGTAAAGTATCAACTGCAAGCAGGTAGTAAAAGTGCCTTTGGGCATGAAGCATTTTAAAAAGCAAGTTTGCATTTTAAAAAGCGCTCATGCTCCCTTGGGGAGAGAAAGAGCCCCTCTGCCAGAAGCACAACTCCCATGCTGGAGAGTGGGGCTCTCTCCTCCCTGAGCAGCTGGGGAGGAGAACTGGCTGGGATGGAAGCAGCTCCACAGCATGGCGTGTGCTGGGTGAGGAACTGGGCAGGGGGTCCCACAGGCCCCGGGGGTGTGTCAGCAGTGAACTGGCACCCAGCTCAGCGGCCCTGTTTTGCAGGAGGACAAAGGAGGAGCAGCACTGCAATATTTCCAAGGCAGACCCTATTCTGTCCAGGCACATGGTTGGATGCTGTCCTTCTTCCTGCTCACTCCTTCTTGATGCTCCAGGGTGTCCACGTGGCCCTGGAGCAGCCTGTGACACTACTGGAGATGCTTTGCACAGCCTTGCACTGAAAATGGGAATTCACTAACTGGACATGAGTTGCAGTGGTGCAAGATGAATTTTCCATCAGTTTTGTCCCTGTCCCTGCTGCCAGATGAGCAGGGATGCTGTCCTCATGAGCCCATGGTACACACGATGGAGGGTGGCCAGCTCAGATCATTGCTGCCCACAGAGAATGGCAGGAGGGTGTCTAATCAACAATAACAAAGCACCTGAAGGAAAAATATTATGAAATACTGTAGCTCTACTTCAATAAAAACATCTATTAATATATTTCAAGACCTTCCACAGTTGTTTTCTCCTCCCTCCAGGGTAGTCTAACCCCAGCCATAATTTAGCATGAGGCATGAATATCTTCACTTATTGTACCCATAAAAGAAGAAAATCGGGAATTTGCTCAGACTGCCAGGAATCTGGAATTTGTTGATGAATGGACATTTGGCTGAACATAGTGAATTCCCAGCTAATTGAAAGCAGATAATGAAATAATGCATTTACCTTGAAAAACGTAATTTTCTTAATAAATAATTGAAATGACATTCTTCTGACAGATGAAATAAGAAAAAAATAATAAATAAATTCAGGATTAATTCCTGTCCTATATATTATAGCGTACTTCAATCATACCTTATGAGGAGATTAAAAACCATAAATCTTTTTTTCAGCACAGTGCCAGAGAGTGCTTTGGTCTAGAAAACGCAAGGGCCATCCTCTTCAGGGAAGTGTGGTTTCAGTCATCATCAGCCTATGCTTCTGTCTCCAAATATCATACCTAGGGAGAAGAATGCAGGGGCCAGGGGAGAAAAAAAAAAAAAACCTCGGAAAAATGTAGGTTGTATCCATCATGATCACAAATACTTGAATTAGCATATCTGTAGGTGTTCACCCTTATCTCCTTCTCATCCTCGGGGTGGGCCAGCAAACTGTTTCATATTGCACTGGTGGGAATCCGTGGCTAGGAGTTACTCTTCAGTCAAGGAGCAATGATTTTCAGCTGAAGGGAGGCTAAAAACATGTCAGCTTGAAACACTTGCAGATGATCTGATCACACCCTCCATTTTAAGGAAAAGATTAGCAAAGGATCCAAATAAGAGTATATGGGTCCAAATACCCCAATCTGGGTAGGGCTATGACTTGGAAACCCTTCTGGATCTAGAAGTAGGTTCCTCCCATATTTATGCAACAGGACAAAATTGAACTGCAGAACTGAACTCCAAAGTGTGGAGCTTACAAAATGCAAAGGTGGATTTTTTTTTTTTAAATAGCTTTAGTTTGACAGTAATAATTTCTTGTCAGATTGTGGTTTGAGTGGAACACAATGTTCCCAAAGAGACACAAAACCTGACAAATTTTAATCTGCTAAACTGCAAAACTTGGCTATCCTAATTGGAAACATTATTAATCTGGGTTAAGTTCAGAATTATTTTTCAATGAATTTGCAGCAGGTTGTGGTTTTGGGCAAAAGCCATGGAAAACTTGGTAGTTACACAGATTTTTAATGGGAATAGGGGGAAAACCACAGTGGTTTTGCTTGAGTTGTGATTTAGAACTTTAGACTTGGTCAAATTGATGGGCTGCTAAGTCATGTGAAATAAAAGAACAAGTCTTGTAAATGGAAACTTCCCCACCAAGTGCAGGAGATGCACACAGAGGGGCTTCCTCTCAGATCAGTTCTTGATTTTCAAGCACAAAGACATGTCTGGCTTCTTCCTAAAATCAGTGGGCAAGAAGTCCTTCAAGGCCACAAAGGAGCTGAAGAGTATGAAGAAATGGGAAAAATGGTTTTGAACCTCTACCTTCCTCGTTACTAAATGTTCACTGATTTGCAAGACCTGTTAAGTCCTCTGCCTTGAGGAAATTTCTCTGTGGTCAAGACAAAATTAAAAGAACAACTGCTGAAAAGCTTAACATTGACTAAACATGGTGGTTGCCCTAGCTAAGGCATCTTATTTGGCTTGTCTGTAAGAGAATCTATCTGGTAAAAACAAAGAGTAACTTTGGGAATGTTTGAGCACTCTTAAGTTGTGGACCAGGGTCTTCCCAGTTGTCTTAGTGGTGAGACAGTCTGATGGTTGAAAGACTCACTGAAAGAAAGTACGGGTCACCATTGCGACTCTATTTTCTCGGATTTTTTTTGGGTTAGAATAGACCTTAGGACCTTCTTGAATGATCTTCATTGTAATACAGCCCATGTAACCTATGTCAGTTTCTTCAAAGTAATTTTTAAGTTTCCAGTATCAATGTTTTAGAGTACCCTTTTTATTGTTTTGTTGGTTGTTGGTTTTTTTGTTTTAAATTTAGGGAGTACTCCAGGCTTTATTAGAAACTGATTAATAACAAGTACTGGTAAGTACTTCTGGCAGTTAATTATTTTCCCTTCTGAAGAACAATGTCTTATTTCCATCAGAATGAATCTATCCATCATCAGACAATGAGATTTGTTAAACCTTTGTCCAAAAAGTGAAGGACTTTGGGCAAGTTCTGCTCTGTGCAGCCATAACTCATTAGCATCATGTCATCCCTGAACCTTCCTTTGGACGTGTCACATAAATTGAGCTCTTGAGTCTCTCAGAATAAGGCATGTTTTCCTATCTTTAATCAAGTTAGTGTGTTTTTTGTCTGGATCCCCTCCTTTATGTTTTTTTCTGAACACCAAAACCACTGTAGGAGCCGTCACACCGTGGTGAGGCAGCGGATACCTGCTCCACAGTGGACCCTGCTTTACACAGCCAAAAGCTGTCTTGGTCCCTTCAGATCTTGAGCTGAAGTCTGTCTGACTTTTTACCAGGATCTGGAGATCTCTGCACAACCACCAATCTACTCTCTTGGAAAGTCTGGCCTGCTTTTCTCTCCCTGATTGTGCTGTGCCACAGTTAAGGAGCAAACAGGCTTCACCAGTCCCTCAGTCTCTCTCTTATTTGCCATCAGTAGAGAACATTGAAACAGTGATGAGCCAAGAACCCCGCTCATGAAATTGTACAATTCCCCAAAGACAGTTTTATCTGAGGTAAAATAGTCCAGTTGGTAAAATAGTCCAACAGTATCATTTATATCAGCTCTATCACCTTTACTGATTAAACATGTTTATGTTCCAGCATTATAAAATTATTTTGATAGGGTCTGTTTTTGATAAGCTCACGATAATTTCAATGTAATTCTATTTCCCCCCTGTAATTCTTAAGAGAGTTCCAAATAACCATTCTATTATTTTGTTCAGATTGGTGTCAGGCTGACAAGTCTATATTTATTCACTTCATCCTAGTTACTGTGTTTAAGTGCTGGCACAACTTTATCTTTGCTTCTCATCTGTAACTTCTCTAGTGTTCCAAGGCTTATTCAAAATCAGCAGCAGGGGTTCAGTGAATATCTTTCCCTTTTGGATGCAAATTATTCAGGAACTGCCAATTAAAATTTCCAAGTTTAGAAAGCATTGTTATAAAATAAAGGCTTGTTTTTCTTACATAAGATGCAGTGCATTATCTGGCTTTTCCCCAAACAGAAGTGGGAAATATTTACTCATCATTTTTACTGCTTTGGGTTTATTATTGGCAGTTTTAGGCAATAGACTTTGTCCATTTAGAAGCAATCTGGTGATTTTCTAGATTGTGATCCCATTTGTAGCTAACATGCTTTTAAAACTCCTGCTGACCATAGATGTCTACATTTGTCCTTCTCTTACCATGATGCTATAATTTACAGCCTGTAATTCATAGTCATTACCGCCAATTTACTCAGTTTTTTTCAGAGAAGTGACTTCTCTGGACTTTAGTCTTTAGTACAGGTTCTCAACTGTCTAGACATCAGAGAACCCACTCCAGAATGTTTGTTCCCAAGTTGCTAAAAATCTGGAAGCAGGCCAAAACCCTTCTCACCAACAGTGCAAGTCCTCCTCAGATGGTGCTCAGCTGATCCTCCTGAAATACCCAATAAAGATGGCTTGAAACATTCCAGCCGTGGGAATCTTCCTGCCAGATTTCAGCCATGGTGACCAGGTCAAACCTGTGTTTCTAAAGGTGTGAAAATCATTCCCAATTCACTCTACAAGCGGTTACTGATTATCTTTTTGCTGGACTTTCTGATTTGGTGCTGAATGAGGGTTGGGTCTTCTCTGGTTTGTCACCCCCCTGCTCCAGTGTGCCAGGGAGGTTGGTCTCTCCTGGATGGAGGCTCCCCATCCCACCACAGCCCCTGCACCAGAGAACAGAACCAGCCAAACCACAATGTCATGACAGCTGCTCTTGGTATTTTAAAATGGCCAGTGGTGTTTTTGCTTATGAAATAAAGTTTCTAGCTGTTTCTCACGTAACACAGGAGACTGCCTGTCTCAGTGCAGATTGAATTATTATAATGAAGTAATCATCCTTTTACTGCAAGTCTACCCAAGTGATAAACAGAAACAATATGCAGCTAAAATATTGGAAGGCTGGCTCCTTCCAAAAAGTCCCCTCAGGTCTTTACAGAGATGTGGAAAAACAGTCTAGGTTAGGCCAATGTTCTGCAATAATTAGGATAAAAAAGGGAAACATGAAGTCATTCTTCTTTGAGTGTCTCATTAATCCTATTTATTAGGATTATCTGGCTGGTTTTCATGATGATTTAATGGGAATGTATCACTTCTTAAAATTCTCAGCTTTATTTTCTTGTTGATACTCAGTTTTGGGTGAAAAACACAGAAAGAATTATACAACTTGAAATAAACTGGTCATCTATTAGCAAATGCTTATTCTGCATTTTGTACATAAACAAAAGTTGGATGGTAGTGGTGAGGCTGAGCCCAGTCATCTTAAGAATCATTTTCTAGAATAAATCCACTTGGGGTTCATGGCTTGCTCAGGTCGATTCAGGTAGAATCCACCTGAAGTAAGTAGGTACTCAAGGCTCAAAGAAACCCAGGGCAGGATTCATTCTCACCTGGTTTTAGGAAGCTGGAAGGAAACTTTTATGTCACCAGTGGAGAATGGCAGGTTTGTCGGGGGTCTCAGCTTTCCTTTCCTGTAACAGGTGCCCACACAGGTGTCCGCAGAGCCTTCAGTTTTGATTTACCATTACTGTTTATTCTCAACATCCCCAAGCTCTGTGGGGCAGTGCTGGTCCCCTCAGCATGACTGTCCCAGGAGCAGATTCCTGCCTAAGCTGGGTGAGGTGGGCATAGAGCAGGTCTAAGCCAGCTCATCATTGTGTGCTGAAAATGTGATTTGATCATCTTACATTTTGGAGCTTGAGAGACAGCAATGGAATTCCACAGCTCTTCTCTTCCAACTGTCCTGCCAGAGTTGGAATGCTCTTCAGCAATTTGGGAAGGTATTAGACTTGCAAATCAATCTATTACTTTGACTTTGGCATTCTCATTAGGGCCCTGGCTGTACATCTGAACTGTTACCCCAGCTCAGTTTACCTTCTTGTAAACTTTGCTGATATGTGAAGTGTTGGATGGATCCTTTCTAAAACATATTGTCCTATTAAAACACATTTAAAGAGTCTTGTAAACCCTAGAGATTAACCCCAATGTTTATGGAGAGTTATAGATGCTAATTCTTGCATATTTGTCATTCCAAAGCATGGCCTGGTGGCAAACATTCTTCCTACACAGCAGCATTTGCGTCAGTGGGATTTGTCCATGCTCTGATTCTTTAGGACAGAGAAAAGAAATGGTGGGAAAGTGAGGAATATGGGCATTTACCATCCTAGACTACATTAGCTGGTCATAAAATCCTGGTAGCTCATAGCAGGAGACTGGGAAATAGAAGGATCATCCCCAGAGGATGGTTTTGATTGAAGCATAGTGATAAGAGATGGTCTCACCCTGAAGAAGAAGCAGAATTTTCTCTTTCAGGTTTCATTAATGTTCCTGTTTTGGAGCACCTTTGTGTATGATCTCTCCCCCTTGTCTTGCCCAACACACTGAGCTGGCAGCAGCAACCCCACAAACCTCCAGCTTCCTCACCAGCTGTGGGTGTCTTAATCTGCCCTGGACTCATCAGTTTCTTCTCTTCTAGGGATGGAAGATTTTTAACATCTGCAAGCTTCTGTCTGGCAGCATAATAGTAGAAAAAACAGTGACAGACTCAACAGTTTTCAACAAGGAAATTGTTGAAACCAAAATTGAAAAACCCAAATTTCCTTGCAGTTACACCCATTTGGGGTATATGGGTGTAACTGCAAGGAAATATGTCCTGTGTGATCATAAAAATATGTATGTGTATTGGTTTTGTGTGTATATATGCACATATGTACATATATATACATATATATAAAAATACACGTGTGCACACACACATGAAAAATTTGGCACGTATTTGTATGGCCAACACAAATCTGAGCAAATTCAATTTGTCTGAGTTAAACCTTTACTATATCCCCATAAAGCTAATCCTGACAACTTTTTTTGAGGAACAGAAAGTACATTTTGGGTGATATAATTTCTTTAGGAGACAGCAGATGTATCAGTTACTACATTCAGAGGAGTCACAACTAGTTCAGGAAGTTAAACATTATGGATAGATGGGCTTTTTGGGGAGAACTGATGTTTGAAAGAGAGACCACTATGGAAGGAGACAATGATGACAACGATGACAATGACGATGAGGATGATGACGACGATGATGATGATGATGATGATGGTATAAAGGCAACGCAGCTTTGACCATGCACTTTGTGAACAGCTGCTGTCCAGAAATGTTGTGAGGGGTACCCGCAAAGAGCTCCATTCCTGATGTTGATTATCCCTACCACGAGGAGAACAGGTCTTTATAGTTTTGGTGTCTTTTTTTCTTCGTGCCTAATTTAGATTAACAGATGCCTTCAATAAGTCAACTGGAATTATTATGTATTTAATTTGACTGTCTTTTGGATCCAAAATTTTGGCTGACCACTGTGACTAAGATGAGTGAAGCAGATGGAAATTAATCATCCTCAGGCTAGCCAACTCAAACTCAATTTTTTTCTTTTTGATGGAAGATTCTTTTAAGCTCAAACAGAGAGAAAAACTTCTCTATACAACTGGGAAACCAAGAAGCAATTACAGGACAGTTAAAGAAAAGCAGCTCATACAGTCATTTGTTGCTACTTTAAAAAGCTGTGTAATAATTTTTCAGCAAAAATTAATCTGATAAATTTCATAATTTTTTTTCCTCTTTAATGCATTTCCACAAGAGTTCATTATTTTGAAAATATTCATTAATCAACAATATTTTCTGAATAACTTTTCAAAAATATTTCTTACTCTCTTGGCCTAGAGCAGGCCACATTAAGTAGTAGATATAATGCTTTGGTTGTGTGTTTCATTATGTTTCACACTTCTGTTCTCTGCTTAAGGAAGTGCAGCTCAAAAATCAGGTTTCTACTGATCATACCCCAGCTATATCTGTGATGCAATACAGAGAAAGGTGCACTCACCTGTCTAAAAAAACTTTATGTGCAATATAGAGGATGAAAAAGACATGCTCCTTTTGGATTTTGGAGCATGCTGGGTCTCTGGGTTTCTAGCAACAGTTACATCTTTGGAAGCTCTTTCCCTTAATCCCTTTGCTGTGTCCAGCCTCAATAAACACACGTGACTAAGAGGGCAGCCTGTGAGCAACAATGCAAACCCCAGCACGCTTTTCTATCTATTTATTTGGTTGTACTTTACAATAATTAAGTTCTCCTGTTAACAGTTGTGTGGTCACTGCATGGAAATTTTACTGATAATGCTTGAATTTCACCTCTTGCCCTTCCTCAATGTCTCATTCAGGAAACTTGCCTCATGTGGGAGCAGCTTCTGTGTCCTGCTAATCCAAGAGCACAGGTCAGAGTGAAAATAAAGCCATAACATAAAGACAGTTTGGCCTTAGGATGACTAAGGAATTTGAGTCTGTTATCTCAAATAGCTAAAACTCAGGAAGCCAAAATTACTTCATCTTGGACAGTGCAGAGTTGAATGAAGACAGCTCCTCCTCGGGCAGAGAAAAGGGAAGGCTCTCCTTCCCAATAATTTATTAATTTCACGCCTGACACAGGATGGGTGAGAGCTCCAAACAACAAATCCAGTCACTGCGTTTCCTTACGGGGGCAGACTGCAGCGGCTGGTCCTGCGGCAGGCTGTGGAGCAGGGAGCTGCCTGCCTTTCCCAGGGCTGTGCAGGATCCTTCCAGGCACCACAGCCTGGGCCCTGGGGCAGCCAAAACAGAGCCAAGGGTGTGCTGAGTGTGCTGCACCCTGACTAGGTACAGTCTCTCCACCCAAAGAGAGGAAAGATATTTAACTGGTAAAGGGGTCAGTAACAAAAGTCTGGCAAGTTTTGCTGATATTCTGGGATTCATAGTGGTCCCCCCAGAAACAGTCTCCACTGTTTCTCTCAGCAGAGTAAATTTTGACCCTTATTTTGCAACACGTGTGATGTGCAGGCTCCTTATGCACTGCCTGAGCTGGAATTCCTTCCACAGTCACAGCAGGTCTTTGTGTGGGCAAGGGTGGTCATGGAAGTGATTTCAGTCTCACTCCTTGAACATGTCCAGAGGGAAGGGAAAAGCCTCCAGGCTGCTTTGTGGCCCCCCTCTGCAAAGGCCTTGGGACAAGGTGTTGGGCAGCAGGAATCAAGCTTTCAGCATTACAGGGAGAACCCAAAACTTCAGTCGCTAGCTGATGTACCCTGACTGTATCTGGTTTCTTTTTCCGTAGAGGAGAAAGGAGATGTTGTTGATTGGGTCTACAATGAAGACTAATGGGGAAGACTCCAGAATACTGAATGTCTAACAAGCTGAAGTAACTTACAGTTACTGAGTTTGGTCTGGGTGAATGAGCCCTTGATTGTGCAGCTATGTCAAAACTTCGTGTGAGTGCCAGTGCAGGCAGCTTGTCATGAAGCCTTGGGAGACACTGCATTCCCAATAACCAGAGGCTCCCTCTCCTCTGCTGTTGGGGAGGGAGCCTCTGGAAGGGCAATCAGTCCCATGGCAGAGGGTGGCAAGCAATGCAGACCCTGAGAATTCCATCCTTGAGACCACCGGGAATCAGGAGAGCCAGATGAGATTCCTGTTGGGATCACAGGCTCTTTGTGGAATCCAAGACTGCAGCACCACCAGGGGAATAAAAAGTGGCAGCCTTAAGTGAAAACAGGCCTCTCTGCCTTTCTGCTTCTGAGGGCATTGAGGCAACAACACCTCAATGTCTCAGCCCAGAGACAACCACCAGCTCATTGTTTGCAAGGAGGGGGCTGTGTTAATTACTTGCTGTCCCAAGCAATTGCTCGTTGCAATTAATCTGTGGCCCTTTCTCCCCTGCTGGAGCTTGTGGTGTAGGGCTTTAGCTGATTAGGCTGCAATAGGATGACTTGACTTTAGGATTTGTACCACCTTCAGCCTCCCAGGGCTTGGGTTAGCCCTGAATGGCTCAGCCAGGGCTTCCCACTGCTGCTTCTCCGCTTCAGCTCTGCATGGGGACTCCTTGGGATGAGCAGGGCTGGAAGCATGAGTCAGTCAGCTTGTCTGGGCTGACCCCTGGATGGTGTTTCCTTGCCTGGATGAGCACAGAGAGAAAAAGAAGGTGCAGATCATGGGAAAGTGGTGAGAACCACCCTCGATGAGCCAATTACTCAAACTTTCCCCCTTGGATTGTGTCAGGTGCCTCTTTCAAAAACCTTAACTCACACTGTTAGGAGTTTAATTTTAGGTTCTTGCCTCCCACATATGGCTTTTATACTGTGGGAAGCCTTCAGACATATCACACTTAATCACTGTTTATCCTTACTCATTTTCTTGCCATGCTGCTTATTTGTTTTTAATCAAGAACAACTTTTCTGTGTCATGCACTCATCCAGCTAAATGACAATGTGCAGTTCTGCTCCAAGAAGCCAGCCACTATGTCTTGCTGTATCATTTCAAAGCAGGGCTTGCTGAGTTGAGTAACAACATGGCTTTTTCTTCTGCCACCCTTGGGCAGCTGGCACAATTCTGAGGCAATAAAAAATATTATTTCTTTATTTTTGCTTTGTCCAAAGAAATGGAACATAAATTTCCTAACTCTGGCCAGCTGTGTGGCATTTTGGGGATGCAGGACTTTTCCTAGGTTTGAGTGGCATTGTCCGTCTGTTAATTAGAAAGACCACAGTGAGTGAAAGCTTGGCCCTTCAGAAGACAGCAAAAGCCTTGCTGGAGACTTTCATAAAGCCAGGATTAAACTCACCTACTTTTAACGCTAATATAGCAAATGTTGCATCCAACACACCTGACATGTTTCTCATTGAATTTACTAGTAGCCCAAGTGGGATATTTGGTCTGAGAGACAGTAAACTCAGAGCCACAACCATTTTCCACTGGGGAGCCAGTGCTCTTATACCACAGCTGACACTGCCAAAGCAGAAGTATGTGGAAGACAAATGCAGTTTTGGCTCTGTAAACTTTGGATTCAAATTGGAGGAAGAACTTGATTAAAGGAAAATACACTCTTGTGTCCCATACAGTCACTGAAACCATGATGGAGAGAAAGGAAAATAAAATGCTTGTACACAGTATGTGTTAATACAAACATGAGTTTGCAGGATGTTAGGGGAAATAACTTCTATGGATACAGCTTTGTAAAAGATAAGAAAAAGAGGTTTTTTGGGGATTTTGTGGGGGTGGTGGTTTTTTTTTTTT